>JZKD02S1272486.1:633286-647486 GCA_000966675.3 Picea glauca
GTAAGTTAGTACATCAACTTCCCGGGGTCATAACTTTTGCATACGATCTCCGTTTTAGGCGTGTGATAGCTCGTTGGAAAGGTATCATCGAGGAGATTCATTTTGGGGGCTCAATATGCCTTCAGCTATCATTAAGAACCTCAATCTCAAAAAAACTTCATTTAGGCCCTCAAAATGTCCCCGGAAGTTAAAACCTGTTAAAAATAGTAAATTGCCAAAATTGCCAGAAAACTGTTTTGAGCCAATCGAAAAAGGTGGGTGGCCACTGATATCCACCTAGATCAGAAATAACGAGGCCTTATCATGATATTTACTATTTTGATGCCAGGAAGGTTAAATGTGATGGGTTAATCAAATGATTTGTGGTTATTTTGTCCCAACTACCTGTAAAGAGTATCATGATGGATGTAGTGGTAGTCAATGTACCTGCAAACTATGGCATGTTGATATCCAAAACTTGGGTCAGAAAGCTAGGAGGTATGATGCATATGGACATGACCTATGCCACTGTGCCATTCTTTGGAGGAGAAAATAGAAGATTATACAGGGAAACAAATTTTTCCTATGTAGTCAGTGACCAAAATAACTCTATAAACCACCCCATATATGCTACTAATGAAAACTTGGGTTGTTGCATCCTCACGGTAAATGAAGAAAATAAAGAATTCATGACTCTTGTGATCCCCATTGTGATCCCTACTCAAGAATTTCATGGAATATGGAAGATGTATTTTTATGGAGCGTACTCAAAGGAAGGAGTGGGAGCCAGAATAGTCCTTATCTCCCCTAAAAAATAAGAAATTCATTTGTCCTACAAATTGAAATTTGAGGCTACTAACAATGTAGTTGAGTATGAGGCCCTAATTCTTGGTTTGGAGGTAGCAAGGAAGATGCAAATCATTAAGTTGGTAGCATTTGGAGACTCGTAACTTGTGGTTCAACAAGTCAAAGATTGTTGTCACACAAGACATCCCAGGATGAGGGCCTACAGGAATCAAGTATGGGATTTGGTTGACAATTTTTATAAGGATTCTAATATCATTGTTGTTTCAAAAGAATTTAATCAACAAGTTGATTCCTTGGCAATCATAGACAACACCTTTAAAACCCCTGTTGTCCCTCAGATGAGATATGATATTGAGATGAGATATTGGCCTTCCATCCCTAATAATATAAAGTACTGGAAAGTTTTCAAAGATGATCAATAGATCAAGTGATTCATGGAGTTAATAGATGAATTTTCCAGCACACATTTAGATTCAGATTATGAAGAAAACGGGGAAACTATGGTTGAAACAAATATGAAAATGACCTATGAGTTCAATGAGTACATGAATAGGCATAAGGTCCTCCAGCTGAAGAATAACTTTTTCCCTAAAGGGATGGTACCCTTGGAGCATCTTTTTGATAATAACGATGTGCCCATAAATCCTAGAGTCTTGCCCAAAGATGATAATGTTGAAGAATGCAACATTAGGATAGAATAGGATCCAAAATTCATAAATTTGTAAAAAGAAATCTCCCCCAAGAACAAGACGAAATACTATCAACTATTCAAAACATATATATATGTCTTTGCTTGGAAGTATGAAGACCTGAAGATCTATTATATCAACATCATACAACATAAGATACCACTCAAGCCTGGTACTAATCCTTTTAGGAAGAAGTTAAGGAAATTTAGCCCCTTGTTTCTACCAACAATTGAGAAGGAGGTGAGGAAGTTACTTGATGCTCAAATCATCATTCCCCTTAGATATTTTGAGTGAGTATCCAATTTGGTCTTAGTTAGGAAAAATAATGGAGAGATAAGGCTTTGCGTGGACTTCAAGAACTTAAACAAATGCTCACTAAAAGATAATTATCCTTTGCCCAAGATGGATCATATACTTCAGAAAGTGGTGGGAGAAAATAGTATTTACATGATGGATGGTTTCTCATAATATAATCAGGTAGCAATGCATCCTGATGATAGGGAAAAAAAAACCTTCACAACCCCATGGGGAACTTTCATGTATGAAAATATTCCCTTTGGTCTAATAAATGTTGGGGATAGTTTCCAACGAGTCATGGATATAGCCTTCATGGGAGAGAAGGAAAGATTCATTTTCATATATATATATATATATATATATATATATAGATAGATAGATAGATATATAGATATATATAGATATAGATATAGATATAGATATAGTTATAGATATATTGTCTTCTCCAAGACATGCGAGGATCACATTGAGCACTTAAGGCAGACTTTTGTGAAGTGCCAAAAATTTGGCCTATCATTGAATCCAAAGAAGTCCTACTTTGCTATGGATGAGGGAAAACTCTTGGGTCATATAGTGTCAAAATAAGGAGTAAAGATAGATCCAAAGAGAGTGGAAGTGATAAAAAACATAGTTATACCCATAAACAAGAAAGAGGTACAATATTTTATGGGTTGAATCAACTTCTTGAGGAGATTTGCTCCCAACTTTGATGAGATGGTTAGGAATATCAATCACATGTTAAAGAAAAATCGTGAAGTGAAATGGACTCTTGAGGCCAAATAATATTTTCAAACACTAAAAGAAGCATTGGGAGAATCACCAGTTTTAGTCAACCCAAATTATGATAAAGAATTTTTTATGTTTTCTTTTTCTTTTGAACATACTATAGTTGTTGTCTTGCTACAGAAAAATGATGAAAATCGGGAGCTATAACCTTCTCTAGAAGATCTTTGAGAGATATAGATTTAAAATATAGTAAGTTGGAGAAGCAAGTATATTCCCTGGTTAAATCATTGAAAGCCATCAAAGATGACATATTGCACTCCAATACGTTTGCTTATGTACCTAACAATGCTATCAAATACATTCTCATATAGCTTGAAAGTGAAGGTAGAAGAGGCAAGTGGATTTCCAAAATGCAAGAGTATGATTTGGAGATAAAACCCAATAAGTTGGT
The DNA here is from genome assembly GCA_000966675.3 of Picea glauca. Lineage (NCBI taxonomy): Eukaryota > Viridiplantae > Streptophyta > Pinopsida > Pinales > Pinaceae > Picea > Picea glauca. Next base: position 636,236 of record JZKD02S1272486.1, read on the forward strand.
AAAAGGACAAGGGCTGGCTAAAATCATGGCTGAATCAAATTATCAGGCAATTGATTTAAACCTTCAGACAACAAACATCATGGAAATTGGGCAAGAAGAAGATGAAACACAAGAACCATTTCATAAGGTGATCCCTAATTTCTATAAATATAATTAGTACAAAGATATAATTTTCTATCTTCAGCACCTAAGTTTCTCACCCGCATGGGATAAATCCAAGGCCAGGTCCATCAAGCTAAAAGTTGTGAATTACTGCATTGTGGGAGAAAATTTGGTCTAGAAAGATCTAGTAGGAATATTGTTGAATCACCTTACTGAAGAAGAGATTGAGGAGATTATCAATGAGTTTCATAAAGGGATATGTGGGGGACATCATGCATGGAGAGCCACTGCATAAAAAATCCTCAGAGTTTGTTATTATTGTCCCTCATTAATTTCTGATGTCAACTACATGGTTAGGGCTTGTGTAGAGTGTCAAATGTTTATAGGGAAGCAAAAATTGCAACCTCACCCACTTAATCTTGTTAAAACATAAACACCTTTCCAACAGTGGGGTTTAGATTTCATTGGTGAAATCTACCCAAATTGAAGTGGGAAACACAAATGGATCCTAACAACCACAGATTACTTCACCAAGTGGGTGGAGGAAATCCCCACCAAAGTAACAACTGATTTGGTCATCATCAAGTTTCTTGAGGAAAACATTCTAGCAAGGTTTGGATGCCCCAGAAATATTATAATTGATAATTCCAAAGCTTTCAAATATGCCAAACTACTGCAGTTTTGTCAAAATTACAACATAGAGCTAGGACATTCCACTGCATATTATCCATGGGGAAATGGCTTGGCTAAGTCATCCAACAAGAATATCATTAAGATAATCAATAAGGTGTTGTCCCAAAATAAGAAATCTTGGGATTCCCACCTAAAATATGTAGTCTGGGCAGATAGAGTAAGCATCAAGAGATTGCTCGACACATATCCATTTCAGCTGGTAGATGGGATGGAAGTTATTTTTCCCATACAACTCAGTATTCCTGTGATGAAACAGTTGCAAGACAAAGAGGCAGAGTTAGATGATATGCAGAAAATAACTAGCCAAGTGATTGAAGTCTAACATGTAAGGGATCAAGTACAACTGAGATCTCAAGCTCATCAAGCAAAAATGAAAGAAATCATTGACAAGAGATTCAAGGAGAGAAGCTTTATGACAGGAAACCTAGTTTTAAAATGGAATGTCTGAAGGGAAGCAAAGGGAAAACATGGAAAATTCGACAATGTTTGGCTTGGAACTTTCCAAGTTGTTTTAGTTCAAGATAACAACACATGTGATCTGGCACAACTAGATGGTGAAGTATTTGGGGCTCCCATAAATGGGAAGTTCCTCAAACATTTCTTGCAGTACTGAATGCTGCAAATTTTCTCACCCTGTACATAAATAAATATTTTTCCATTTTGGTCATGTGTTTTTTTTTTTAATTTTACTTCATTCACCATATTTTACACAAGCAAGAAATTAAGGTTTCTTATTTAAGTTGTTGAGCATTTTGTTTCACCTCTTGAGTCATTTTTTTAGCTGCATAGGGAATATTTTTTTAACATGTAAACTCCATAACCCAACAGGGAAAGGCACTTGGTCTACAGGTCGCAACACACCACATGGGTATGTTGTCCATGTTGGAGCCAATGTTAGTATTGGTTTCTATCTGGTTGTTAGCGTGCACCTTGATCAAGATCAAGGGGTCAAAATTCAAAGGAAAGAGGTCAGAAGAGATATTCCATGGTTCACACATCAAAGGATCAATGCATATGGTTGGGAGCCTACAAATATGCAATGAAGAAAGCAAGTCCTAAGGGCCTAGAACTCAGTTTTAAATACCCAGGCGCTTATCAAGAGCACGAAATGCATTTATCTTTTCCAAGCTAAGTTTAATCCCTCACCCAATGGAGCCACATCATATAACCGAGGCTTAAGATGCAAGTGTGGGAAGAGGTGTGGGCTCGATCATCCAATGACTACAAGCGAGCCTGATCAATGGTGGAGGACATGTGTCGCATCGAAAAAGCATCCAAAAGTTAACGCAGCCTTAGGGAACGACAATGGTCTTAGGTCACTATGTGTCAAAGAGTAAAATGTGTCGCATGATAAGGCACAAAAAGGAAAACCACTCCCCTAGGGTCACAAAATTGGTACTCCAGTCCCGCCGAGATTGCATATCTTCCAACTCATCACTTATTTGACCATTAACTCAGCGCCACCTGGGGCCAACATAGTAGTCCACCTAGACACCAAGGAAGCTAAAAAATGATTTAAAGGTCAACTATGTGTATTTCGAGCCTACCAGAGATCACCATCTATGGTAAGGAGGTCTACCAGAGTTTTCAGTTGCCATGTTATATTCAGCTATACATATGTCAAGCCCAGGAAGACACTTCAATGCCTACATGGATAGAGTCCAAACTATCTCATGTCCATGTATGCATGATGATGTCAGCATGTCATCATCCAAATTTCACACGTTTTTCAAATCTCAAAGGCTTTGAACCATATGGAAAAATATGCATGTATGAAAGCAAAGTCACGAGAGAGAATGCTTCAGGTGAGTGGGAAGATTCTCTGACAACCTACCAAATCAGTTGTAAAATATGGGACATATAATCAAATATCTAGTATCATGTTTTCCCATCCTTCACTCATCATCATACCCATGCCTAAGGTCTGACAGATATCAACAATCATCACCCCGACATGTGCATTCACGCGAGCCCGAGATTTTCATAAATCTTGTCAAGCAAAGCAAATCATTGCCCCTCATTAGTTGCCTGCTCAAACATGTGTCAAGTTCCTATAAGAGAAGGAAACATAGATCACCATCCACTCATCTGTGAATCATTTGGATTCTAAAGAGGAGTTACTCGAATGATATGTGTTTCTGATGATGACCAACATGCGTTAACTCTCTGCTCAAGAGTGGGTTATGAACCATCTTGGCTATAGATGTTGGGAGAGTGTTTTCTTTGTTTCATTTTGAAAATGATGTCCTTCTCTGATATCATTTGCAGGATCTTGAAGGAAAAGGGGCATTCGGGAGTCCACCCTAAAGAGTATCAACCAATCCCGTAAGTGCACTAGAGAATCTTAAATCAAAAGATACAATGAGTTGTCCCATTGTACCTGATGTTACCAAGCATTGTTAGCTAAAAGGAAACGTTTAGCATATCATTTTAGAAGCTGGGGTAAAAGGCTTATGATGTGATGATGGGAATCAATTGAGCCAACTAGAAGTACTTGAGCCAAGGATCAATCGGACTAGGTGAATGCACCCAATAATAGTATCAGCAAGTCCCACATGGAAGTAGAAGTTGGTTTCTTCCCAGTAAAATCCGGTAAAATCAGTTGGAAAGTTGAGATCAGTTAGAAAACCAAGGGCAGTATCAAGATTCTTACAAGCTGAAACCGATTTTCAAGAAGCAATATTGGTCCGAACAAGACCTTAAGTAAAAGAAGTTATAAATCAGTGGAAGGAGCTCATTCTTAGGGTCGACACTTTGGGGAATTTAAGAGTATCTTATATCCGAGCTGTTTGATCAAATATCCCTAAAAAACAGACCAATTTTCCAGGATGCAAGAGATTCATCCCCTTCGTTATGTTTTAGTCTATGCTTATTTTTGTGTGTGTATTCTTGTAAAAGGCCATCCCTCTCACTCCATGGCTTCTTGTATCATATCCCTATTAATAAAATCTCAATCAATGAGTTTCATGACATGTACAGTACTACTGCGTGTTGTTTAACTTATTATATTGAAGTGATTTCCTCTGAATGTTTGACCACTTCATGTCATTTTTTCATATATTTAATGATGTGCAGAGGGTACCTCCATGGATTTGAGTATATGAAAATGTTTACTGATTGATGCATGGTTTAATGATCTGATATATCTGTTAGAACTATTGAATTCTTAATTGATGAGCATGTCATTCTATCGATAGGATGTGAGATTCACCTTAAAGTTGTCTCACGTGTCTATCTTTTATTTCTTCTAAACATGACCCTTCTTAAACTTAAGTCAAATTGTCTAAAACACTCGTGGACACATGCGTCTTCGTATTGAATTTTTTGGTATTGGTTTTGGTATTCTTTGAGGGGCGGGCCAAGAATTTTATGAGAGAGAGAGAGAGAGAAACTTACCCAAAAATTTGCATATTTTTTTGTTGTTAATTAGTATGGTTTTAAGACTCGCTATGGGTCTTAGTCCCTGGAGTGCCTCGACATAGTTCCATTTATATCCTAGAATATCTCAAGGGATAACATCAATGAATGACAAAAATATGTATATTCTTATTTTTTAATATAAAGTTATTTGTTTCTAGAAAAAAAAAACTTTCCACCCTCCATTTATCCCATTTTCAATCCTATAATTCCAAATTACTCTATGATAAATGCAACCACATGAATGATAAAAATTTAAAAACCAAAATAATCTCTAAATTAAAAATATTTAAATATGAAAAAACAATCATATTAAATAAAATAAAAAATAGTATGATATATTAAATTACTCTTTGTATACTTATGAATTTTTTTATACTTATGAATCTATGTATATTCTTCATTAATGTGTCTCTCATACTAAATATATATATTTAAATATTATCTATTTTGTATTTATAAAAATGTAATGTAAATCTATGTATATTTTTCATCAATGTGTCTTTCATTCAATATATATATAATTAAATATTATATATTTTGTATTTATAAAAATATAATTTTTAATTTAAAATTAATGAACTATATATGAATTAAATTTAAAAAAAATAATATAATATAATTTAGAAATAACACGATATTTCGAATCATTCGAATCACAGAGTTTTTTGGGGGGGTGGATTCTGCAGTTTTTTTCGGCACCGAAGAGCGGGACTGTGGTTGAAAACCTTCAGAAACACAGTTCGACGATGACCGGTTTTTCCTTTTTACCCTCAGTTCTTACCTAGAACAACGCCCTCCTTTCTGTCCGCTCCTGCTAACCGCCACAGCCTCGTAAGTGCCCCTTGTTCCTGGACTACTAGGGGCGTGGGTCAGCCATGGACAAAGAAATGGACTTTACGACCCCACTCTCCACCTGCAGTGGTTCTGACCCTCCTCTGGGGCCTTCGTCAACTGGCTTTTTGCCACTAGGCCAACTCTTGTCTTCCGAGCCTCTGTCTCCTCTGATAGGAACACTTATGTCCCCTCCCTCTTTCTCGCAAGGAGCGGACTCCTTCACCGGTTGTTTTGGCACTTTTTATGAGTACCTGGCTTTGAATACTCTCACTTATGATAGTTTCCTCTCTATCTCCAGTTCACCCGTTGACCTTGCCTTAGATTGGATTTCTCAGGAGGAAGAAGTTTTTCAGCATACCATCCCACCTTTGCATCCAAAACCTGTTGGTAGCAGGTCAGTGGAGGAAGGAGCACAAACTTATGAGAACTATCTTCATCGTAAGGAGTCGGGTCATACACAAAGTTTTCATGTCCCACCAAAGAGTTTTATCTCGACCCACTTGGACGTTGAAGAGCTATGAGGGTTTCCTCTAGACAGGAGGGCACCTACATCGAAGGATATCCCAGAGGTTCTGTGGGACGACAAGGGTTTTTACATAGGACGACACAAAAGAAAAAGGAAAGGACCATCCTCCAAAGGGAAAGTGGGCAATCTGCTACTCAGACAAGAAGTTGGTATGAACAATGTGGTGCAGATGGAAAACCAGACACTGGTTGGGAGAGCCAGTGGCATATTTTTTTCCCATAAAACCATAGTTTCATGGACAAAGTCGACTTGGAAAGAAGATTTGGGTTATACTCCTGAAGTTATCGAATTAAGTCGAAATTGGTTTGCCTTCCAATTTAATTCGCCGGATACTAAATGGGTGTTGGGGAAAAATTAGAGTTTAAATTCTTCCCCCCTGTTGTTGAAGCTGTGGAGTCCTGTTTTTGACGTGTCCAAGGAAAAAATGGACAGAAATCCTGTTTGGGTCCGAATGTCGGCCCTTCCTCTACAGTTCCGGTCTCTCGATTATTTCAAAGCTATTGGAAATTTCCTAGGGGAATTCCTGGAAGCAGACCTCTCCTTTGAAATTACAAAACAAAGGAAAATGGTGAGTATCCGAGTCAATCTTAATGTCAAGGAAGGGCTAGGAGAGGAAATTGACCTTACTTGGGAGGGTTATACACATACACAATTACTGGACTATGAGAATGTACCCTTCATATGTCAGTGTTGTCACAAGTATGGGCACCTAGTGGATTCTTACCACCTTCCTTTAAGAACAAGAGGGGGTTATTATTACGAGCAAAGTTAAATTCTTCCTCCCCAGTCCAAAGCAGGAGGAAAGAAGTAATTTCGGGAAAGACTACTCCAACCTCACCGGAACCGGGTCACTCTACATAGGTAATAGCTAAAAAAGGATCAGCCGGATCACTCACCACCCCAAGAAAGGACAGCGGGAAGGAAACTGGAGATTATTTCACCAATCCCGGACTTGTCGAATAATTAGTCTTTGGGTATTTCTCCTTGTCCCCTCCCCCCTATTATTGTTTTAATTAATAATCTATCTTTAGAGGGTAATAATTGGATGAAGGCTCTGAAAAACTTATCACTTAATACTCTCTCCATAAATTGTCTCACAACCAAAGAGGAAAGTTCCATTGATCCTCCCCTTTTGGAGGCCCCTCCCCCTCCTAAAAGACTCTGCATCATCAAAGAAAACTCTTCCTCGTCCTCTCAATCATTGGAGTCCTCTTCTACCCAATATTTCTTAAGATCCCATTCAAAAGCCACAGGTGGACTGGGAAAGGAGGAAGTTTCTTCCCTTGATAGGGGCGGATGGGGGATAAAATCCTTTCTTTCTAAAGCACAATCAAAGGCTAGATTGGATCTGTTGGCCGGAACACAACAATCTATTGAACGGTCACTTAGAGCAGCGAAGCCCCGGAGCAAGGTTTCGTTATGAAGATCATGTCCTTTAACTACAGGGGTTTGGCAGGAGCCCACAAAAAATCTTCCTTAAAAAGGGTGGTCATCACAGAACACCCGAACTTTCTTCTTCTTCAAGAAAATTTGGAGGTTGGGGAGGAGATAAAAACTAGCCTGGAGCGCTTACTACCTGGGTGGAGTTTCACGACGGTAGATGCTTTGGGCAGATCTTGAGGTTTGGCTACTGGATGGAACACTCACAAAGTCCAAGTTCTCAACACTTGGGGTTTGGAATTTGGCATTGGGATTTCATTTTTTCTCCCTGCCTTAAAAGAAACAATCCATTTACTTAACATCTATGAACCTTATCTGAACAAGAAACTTTACTGGGACACACTCCTCAAAAAATATTTCTTCAATGAGCTACTTATTTTAGGGGGGGATTTAAATCTCTCCTTAGGTCCCTCATAAGTTTGGGGGGATAGTGCGAGACCTGATCCATTGGCAGATTACTTCGGCAACAAATTTGCAGAAGCTAATCTAACAAACCTAGTTCCTCCTTCCCTCAAAACTACTCGGAAAAACAACAGGACCGGATCAGTTGGAGTGGAAAAAAGTCTTGATCGCTTTCTAATAAATAATTCTCTTCTGAACAACTCTCTGACCATCAAGCAGTGGATAGGCTTTGGAGGGTTGTTAGATCATCATCCTATCTTCCTGGAGCTCAGACAGGGTTCTGAAAAAACCAGCCATCCCTTTTAAATTCAACAAGACGTGGCTTGAAGATGACTCCTTTTTGAAGTTAATCAAAGAGCACGAGACTCCCTTTCGACAATATATAACACATTCAACAGCTTATCAGTTCATCGAAAATTTAAGAAGAATCAAAGAAATAGTAAAACTCTGGGATGTCCAAAAACGAAAACTAGAGGACAAGGATCTAAAAGAAATCAAACTCGAACTTAAAAGGTTCTCGGACGAAGAAGGGGATATTTTGAGCACAACAGAGTCAAAAATCAGATTACTACAGGTAGAAAAAAAAGAGGATAAAACGGCTAAAAGAAAAAGAAGAAACCTGGAGGTTAAAAAGCAGAGCTATATGGTTGGAAAGTGGAGATGAAAACACAAGGTTCTTTCAAGCCTATGCCAAAGGAAGGAAAAATGTCAATACCATTTGGCATTTAAAAGATCAATATGAAAAATTGAAAACTTCCTTTGAAGGGTTGTCACTACTAGGAAAAAACTACTTCCAGAATCTCTTTAAAGAAGACAGCCAAGCTACAATTGAGGAAGTAGTCAAAGTGGCACAATTTTTTCCCAGATTTGTGGAAGAAGAAGAAAACCATTTTTTGATGAGAGAAATTACAGAAAAAGAGCTCCTAGAGGTTTTGCACAGTTTCCAAAAAGATAAAAGTCCGGGCCCAGACAGTTGGACTATCGAATTCTTCCTGGGATGCTATGTGATTATAGGAACATATATGCTGAAAATGGTGGAGGATACAAGGATTTCAAGCTGTATCCCTCAGAGCCTTAACTCCACCTTCATTGCTCTCATCCCAAAAATGGATAATACATAGACTTTGGATGAATTCAGACCCATCTCACTCTGTAATTGTGCTTATAAAATCGTATCCAAAATTATAGCCCAAAGGTTCAAGAAAATCCTCTCAAAGAATATTTCGAAACAACAATTTGGGTTTTTGGAAGGGAGACAGATCCATGAAGCTATAGGAATAGCACAAGAAGGTATACATAGCATGAAGACTAGGAATTTAAAAGGGGCGGTGCTTAAAATAGATCTCTCGAAAATCTATGATCAAGTTAGATGGTTGTATATTCGGTTATTATTAACTCACTTAGGCTTTGAACTTCCTTTCATTACTTGGATCATGAGTTGTCTTACCTCAGAATCCTTTGCAGTTTTAATAAATGGCTTGGCATCACCTTTTTTCTCTCCAGAAAGAGGGCTCAAACAAGGCTTCCCCTTGTCACCACTCCTCTTTCTCTTGGTAGCAGAAGGACTTAGCAAAGTACTCATACAAGGTAAGACTACAGGTGAACTCTCAGGTATCAAAGTCTCACATAATTTTTCCCTTACACATCTCCTTTTTGTGGATGATGTCTTACTTTTCAGTGATGGGTCTAGAAGGGAAGTTGAGAATCTAAGGGACATTCTCTCACTTTTCTCCAAAGCTACTGGGATGAAAATAAATGATCGAAAATCGTTGCTCACTACTTTTATGCTATCAGAAGAAGAAGAATTAGCCCATCATACTTTATTTCCTTTCGAAATAAGGGCTTTGGCTAATGGACTAAAGTACTTGGGTTTTAATCTAAAACCCAATGACTATAGAAAAGAAGATTGGAAGTGGCTCTTGCAAAAATTGGATAAAAGTCTAAACAATTGGAGTCATCGGTGGCTATCACGAGTAGGAAGATTGGTATTGGTAAAATCGGTCTTGGAATCCATCCTTGTTTATTGGATGTCCCTATCTTGGATCCCTAAAGGAATTCTGAATGTTGCAAGAAAACTCACCTCAAAATTTCTCTAGAGTGGAAAATCAGAGTCACATGTAATTCCTTGGGTCCACTAGGAGAAAATTGCCACACCAAAGGCCTTGGGTGGTTGGGGATTGAAAAACATTTTCCTCTTCTCCAAAGCACTGGAAGCAAAGGGGGGGTGGCATCTTATTAATACTTCTAGTCTTTGGACTAAAGTTATCCTTCAGAAGTACATTGCACCATTTTCTCTTGAGGCTTGGTTAAGAAGTCAACCAAAAAATTTGAAGGGAGCATCGGTGATCTAGAAATCTATCTTAAATGCTTTCCCACTGATTGAAAATGGTTTAGCATGGAATATTGGAAATGGTAACAGACTCAGGTTAGGGTCGGATCCTTGGTCAGGCAGTGATGGGAACCATTTACTCTCCGAGTAGTTAATTCAGTCTTTACACTCTAGGGACTTCACCTGCCTAAGATCCTTGGCAGACCCCAGCCAATCCACACTCTGGGCTCAGGGATGGAAGGACCCCTACAGTTTGGGGCTCAGTGAAGAAGAAACTCGAGAACTGGAACTTTTTATCCATGGCCTAAATATAACTCAAATTAGACTTTTAGGCTCTGAGGATGAACTAATTTGGGACCCTGCACCCTCTGGGTCCTACTCACCTAAACTGGGATATTTAAAATGCAATTTAGATCTGAATACACAAGAGACAATTTGGTGGTGGAGTAAACTTTGGAAAGTTAAAAGCGTGGCAAAAACCCAACTGTTCATGTGGAATGTTCTTAGAAACAAGGTCCCGACTTGGGACATCCTTCAGAAACAGAGTTTTGTTGGACCCAGATGGTGTACCCTTTGCAAAATTGAAGAAGAGACTTCTACCCATATTTTTCTGAAATACAGTTACATCCAAAATGTCTGGGTGGAGATTTCAAAACTACTAAACTTACAGTGTCAGTGGGAGGGAAGGGATTTGGAGCATTCTTGGCATTCTTGGTGGCATAATATAGAATACAAACACTTAAAGTCACTTCCCCTCTTGGTCATTTGGGGAGTTTGGCTTGCCCGGAACTCCAACATCTTTAAAGGTGTATCTCTTCCACCCAAGATCTCGACATCAAACAATGTTTCTCTCTTGCCATCCTCCCTCATACCTTTTTCTAGATCACCCACTAGATGGAAGCAAGAGTTAGAACTCGATAGGACTTCCCCCTAGATTTTTTTTATGGAGCCTCCCAACAAGCTCACTGTGGAGAGGGGGGACTCCTCTACCTTTCTCCCACACATTGTTTTGTCCTGACTTCTGGCCTCGGTTTAGGAACAAACAATTTTGCATAACTAATGAGTTTCAAACTACTCATTGTCTTTGCCATAGAAAAAGGATGTCAGAGACTAAAAGTTTATGGGGACTCTTTAAATGTTATAAATTGGATAAAAGGCACTCAAAGATGTTTAAACATAAAACTTGCTAGACTGGTGGAAGACATACAACGATTGCAGACAAATTTTGACTTCATTGATTGCCAACATGACTACAGGGAAAATAACAAAGAAGCGGATCAGAGGTCAAAGGAAGGGATTAACATGGTTATGGGCTAGTGGAAAATAACTGAGCACCATAATGAACAGTCAAATGAATATTGGCACAATTCTTTTTTGGAGCAAACTTCCTGTTTTTGAACAACACATTGAAGAACATGAGTTTTTTGTTTATTTGATAAATGATCAACGATAATAGTTGTATATATTTTGTGCACACAATATGCAATACAGAAGCATCTACAACA
>JZKD02S1272486.1:648750-658831 GCA_000966675.3 Picea glauca
CACATTAAAAATATAAAAACTTAAATAAAAACATGAAATTATCTTGTTTAAAATCATCGCATTGCATTTAGTACAGTCAACACCATTATATACATAAAGCTAATTTTCAAAATTCATAAATACTTTTTATTATATACATAAAGCTTTTTATTTTAATATATAATTATTTATTAAAATATTATTATTCATATAAATTATTTTAAAAAATATATAAAAATGATGATTTTATTAATATTTATTTAATTGTAATTTAAAATATTAATTTATTTCTAAATTACAAACCTAAGAGAAAAGTTGAATGTTGTTTACTAAGCTGTGATCCATTAATTGGGTGGAAGTTTTTCATCACTGAAGGTGAGCATCTTTGACATCTAACTAATATATAATATGTCTTATATAACACATGTTATAATACATATGCTATATATAACATGTGTTATAATATATCCTTATAAGAGTGTTCAGGTATTTAAAAGAAAATATGAAATCTTCATAAGAGGCGAGGTATATATATATATATATATATATTATATTATATTATATTATATGTATATATATATATGAATGAATGAGAAAAAAAATTTGAGTGCCTTCACACTATTGTATTTGTAGGTGTCCACTGATTGGGACAAGAGGACCGCTGAAAAGTTCGGCAGTCTTATAATCTCACAAAAATTCAAATCCTCTTCTTCACGGACTTTATCAATAATTGAGCTGTAAAGAAGCTTCCTCGTACTCAAAATTATCTTGGAAACCTGTTGTCCGTTTGAACCGTTTTTTGGATTCATTGTGGTTAACCCATTTCGTACGAAGCACACCTGTCAGGAGAAAGAATCCTTCAAAAAGATCATGATCTTGAACGATTTATGTTCCATGGTAGATGTTGAAGTCCGCAGTCTCGTGTGGAAAAAAAAATGGAGAGGCATATGAATTTGAGTTTACTGCGGCGCATTCACATGGCGGACTCTTTCCCATAAAGATACAGAATGTTTCTGAATTTGATGGTTTAAAGGAGTGGGGAAGGAAAAATCAGTTTGCAATTCTATCAGATCCATGATTTTTCGAAGTTTGAAAGAAGAGTCGTTTAATCTTTTATGACCCCGTGAGGTTCGTTGGATACCCAACAAAAGTTATGGTGATTATATTTTTCTCCTCTCCTCGTTTCTGCTGTGCTGTTTCTCTATCGTTGAGTATTTATGTATGAACAAGAGATTAGAATGCACAGTGAATGGCATCTTGATAATGTTTCTCCAAGTTCTGACTATAAACCCCCTATCCTTATCCTGTCAACCATGTTCAAGTGAAGAAGTTCAGTTTTATACTGATTTGGAGTTTGGAGCAACGAGTCAGAATTGTATTTTCTACATGCCTGTGAGTCCACCTGAATCTTCTTTTGTATTTTTCCAAGCAGATCACTTAAATTTTTGGGAGTTATGCAGATTGGTGTATTACTAGAATTGTGATTTTGCATATGCACAGAACTACACGTTTACCTCAAAATCCCTCACCAACATAAGTATGTTTCAATTGAAGCCCAAAAGATCGATCCATGCCCTCATGTTAATTTCAATTTTACTTTATTTTGTGTTGTCAGTTCGAGCAGAGAAGCTCACTGTACTAGACACACTATTGGCCTTCAAGGGAAGCATCAGGGATGACTCTAACACATTGAATGACTGGCGTTATAATTACAAACCTCCTTGTAATTGGACTGGTGTTGTTTGTGATTCTTCCAATACAGTTATTAGAGGCCTTAACTTGAGCTACAAAGGACTTTCAGGCTATTTGTCTCCTGTAATCTGCCAGCTTCCGAATCTTACAGACTTGGAGTTTGCAGGCAACAATTTCCAAGGTCCCTTTCCAGCATGGCTGTCTAACTGCACTAAATTAGCCAAGTTGGATTTGAGTTTGAATGGCTTTGGGGGTCCTCTTCCTACAAATATTTCTGATTTTCGTAGTCTGGCCTATTTAGATATATCAACTAACCAATTTTCAGGAGCCTTGCCAGAAAGCATAGGAAGACTTTCAAAGCTTGAGTACCTCAATGTCTCAGTTTGCCAATTCAGTGGTTCAATCCCTCCCCAAATTGGTAATCTCTCTGAGCTAACAACCCTGTTTCTCTCCTGGAATTTCTTTTCTCCTCCATATCTACCCTCAAGATTGAGTAACTTGACTAAATTACAAATATTTAGCTGTGCAAGATGCCCTCTGTCTGGAACCATACCAACATGGCTTGAAAGCTTGAGAGAGCTGGAATTTCTGGAGCTCACATATAACAATCTCACAGGCCCTATTCCTAAAGAGCTCATGCGTTTCCCCAACTTGAAACAGTTGCTATTGTATATAAATCAATTGACTGGGGAGATTCCTGTTGAGATTGGGAACCTCACATCCCTAACAGATCTCGACTTGGATAGTAATTATCTGACAGGCACCATTCCTAAGGAGATAACTTCATTGAAAAATTTAGGTCTTGTACACCTCTGGAACAACAGCTTGACAGGTGGAATACCAGAGGGTTTTGCTGATCTTGATCATTTATATGATATTGCTCTGTTCATGAATCAGTTAACAGGCAACTTAAGTTGGAATCTCGGGAAGAGAAGTAAACTCACTATCTTGGATGTTTCAAGTAATCAGCTCAGTGGGTTGGTGCCTCCACACTTCTGTACCGGTGGGATATTGCAAAAGATAATATTGTTCAATAACAACTTCTATGGAAATCTTCCAGACGTCTATGGATCCTGCACAAGCTTAATTAGAATTAGAGTGCAAAATAACCGCTTGTCTGGAACTGTTTCAAATGGATTGTGGGGGCTTCCTCGTCTGACTATCCTGGATATTTCGAACAATTTTTTCAATGGATCAGTACCTTCTGACATTGGAAGAGCTGCCAAACTTCAAAACCTTCTGATTGCTCACACTCAGATAAGTGGAAGTCTGCCAAAGGAATTGGGCTTCTGCTCAAACTTGAAAAAATTGTATTTAGATTCAAACAAGCTCACAGGTGAGATTCCTAGTTCACTTGGTTTTCTTGGTTCTTTGACTGAATTGAACTTGGCCAATAATCAACTTACAGGAAACATCCCAGATACTTTTGGAAATCTGGAGCAACTTATTAGTCTTGACCTTTCTCATAATTCATTGGAAGGCAAGATTCCAAGCAGCTTTGCTGATCTGAAGCTTTTATCTTTCATAAAATTTGATCTGTCCTTCAATAATCTTTCTGGCCGTATTCCTTTTCCTCTGAATAATGCAATTTCTGCGGCTAGCTTTAGGGGCAATTCCGCACTTTGTGTGCCCGGACAGCCAATGCCAAAATATTGCTCTAACAGTGGAATCAGTCACAGAGATCTTGTATGGATTATTTGTTTAGTTACAGCTATATGTATAGCAATTGCCTATGTTTCTACAGTCATCATCAAGAAGAAGCTACAACATATGAAAGACAATTTGCTTGTAAACTCTCAATGGGACGTAGTACCATTTGAACATTTGATATTTGATAAAGGTGAGATTCTGAACAGTTTGCACAGAGAAAATCTGATAGGTCATGGAGGCGCTGGCCAAGTTTACAGAGTTTTCCTAAGGAATGGTGGGACTGTAGCTGTTAAAAGGCTGAATGTAAAGAGAGATAGGGAACTCCACCATGATCATGGGTTTGCTACTGAAGTAGAAACATTGGGTTCTATTCGTCATTCCAACATTTTAAAATTGTTGTGCTACTTATCAAACAGTGACACAAATTTATTGGTATATGAATACATGCCTAATGGAAGCTTAGGTGACTTGCTGAAAGGCAGTAACGCTCATATGCTTGATTATCATATCCGGTACAAGATTGCACTTGGCACTGCTCATGGCTTATCTTACTTGCACCATGACTGTGTACCCCCCATAGTGCACCGAGATGTAAAGCCAGACAATATTCTGCTTGATGATGAGTTGGCGCCGCATTTAGCTGATTTTGGAATTGCAAAGATCCTTGATAACATAAAGCCCACGGGATACACAGTTTCAAGTGTCCCAGGTTCTGTTGGATACATTGCCCCTGGTAAGCATACTGTTGATTTTCATTGTATGTTTACTTTTTAATCTCTCTTAGGATGCTTATGTTTCCATTTCAATCAATTAAGCAGCATATTGTAGCATTCTGGGCATTGCTAGACAGAATTGTTAAATCTTTGCTTCACTGCATGGTCATTCAAGTCAAAACCCTAAATGAGAAGAGGTATTTGATAAAAACATATTTTTTTACTTTTTATTTTTAATAGATACATTAGTCCTTAGCTGAAAACATCATGCAGTTGCATAGACCAGTACATCTGGGTAGATGTCAAAACCAATGTAATTTTGGTCTATCATGCATGCTACCAGTAGTGACTAGCATGAGCAGGACTAGCATGAGCAGGAGTGGATTTGATACAGGATCAACAGTGCACTACACTTGCTCCTTGGAAATTAGGAAACTTGAGTTTTTTTATTCTCGGAAATTCTCTTAATATATGGATGGTAACCTATTTATTTTTATTGCAGAATATGGGTTTTCTAACCGAGTAAACGAGAAGAGTGATGTATATAGCTATGGAATTGTGCTGCTAGAACTTTTGACCGGAAAGCAGCCTGTTGAAACAGAGTTTCGAGAGGAAGTGGATATTGTCAGATGGGTTGCTACAAAGCTCAGTGCAGGAGTGAATTTACAACAAATTATTGACAATAGGATGGTAGGGGGTTCCAAGAAACAGATGCTATTGCTACTGAAAATAGGGTTATTGTGCACCAATAGATTACCATTAAATCGTCCCTCAATGAGAGAGGTGGTAAGAATGCTGTTGGAAGTTGGAACTCATGACTCTCCAGAGGGCATCCCTCCAACTCATAGAAGTCGAACGCGTTTAGCTATCTGCTGAACATATGATCGTCGACGGCCTAAATGACTTGAGTATCCTTTCCATCCAACATCTTGATAGTCTTACTCATACTTCTCAGTGATGGTTAGTAGGAATGACTACACATAGTTGCTTACAGAGTTATTGTAGTATGTTCAAGCTCCTTAAATGGTTATGCTGTCATCTAGAGCTTCTTGATCCAGTGTTACACCATGAATCTATGTAGGACTCTTGGGTTCTTAAAGACAGACACAGAAAGGCTAATTAAATTTTTCAAACCAACATGGTGGATGCATTAACACATGTTGAAGAGCTGAAGGCATTGGTTATATACGCAGCCATATTGTCTTTAGTTTAGGGCCATACCTCTTACATATCCTGTACAGTAATCCATTCATTAATTGTACCGTTGATGTTGCCAAGAGATGTTATCATAATCTTCAAGTTAATGGATAGCTTCAACTTTGAAAATACGAGTAGAGGAACTCAGCTGTGAGTGGAAATGTTAGATCTCCATCATCAATTTGGAATAGATGAACTGATTTGCCTATGATCCTTATTGGTTCTAATGAAAATTGAAAAGTTTTTCTTTGTAAAATGATAAAGCATTGCATATTTCAACTTTGTAGAGATTACGTATATTAGGCATTTCAGAGCTTGGAAATAAGCATACATCTGAAGACTATTTCATTGTCAAAATGTTTCTTAAGGCATTTCTTAAAGCTGTCATTTCTTAAGGCAAGGATCTGGGATTGGATGGACTCGATCAACACCCCATTCAATCCAACACCATCAAGTTTATTGTACAAACAACTATTTTACACCTCACTACAATGAAAGGACCTTTCAAAGCTTTACTGGAAGTACCCCTTTCTGATAGGGCCCTCCATGGGTGTAACTTGGTTCCAAACAATTGAAGGCCAAGTTTATTAGCTGGGGCATTGCATTCCAGAGAGGCTTTAAAAGGTCTTCTCTTGAGGATATGAATGCCTACCTAATATTACAATGTTTCATGTTTATTTTATTCAAATTAATATAACAAATTTTTTCATCACATCTTCTGTTTTTTTTTTTTAGAGATAATGAAAAATAATTTTATATATTTGGTAGGCATTTATAATGAGATATAAATTAACTTAATTTAATTTAATTATTAATTGAATTTAGCTTAAGTGTTTAAGAAAAATGATTCTTATTCTCCTCACCCAAATTCAATTCATGCAAATAACATATTAATTTCTTAAAACAAAATATTATTGACTTTGAATCTATTAAATATTATTAAAAAACTCTAAAAAATTACTTCAACATACCTTAATATTACACAGTTCCATGTTTATTTGATTCATATTAATATAACAAATCCTTCGATCACATTTCCAACATGGTATATTTGATTCATATTAATATAACAAATCCTTCGATCACATTTCCAACATGGTATTTAATTTTTTTGAATTGTTGAATTTTACACACTTTTTTTGAATTGTTGAATTTTACACACAACCAAGTATAACCCAAAATCGGACTGCAAAAATTACACCTTCCATGCTAGCACCGAAAGGTTATTTGAACCCCGGATATAGAGATGAGTGTAGAACATAAAAAATATTTGATTACGGTGTATAGAGACGGTCATAAAACTAAAACATATTGAATGGCTTGATGGAGATTTTTTTTTTTTTTTTCAATAATTTTAAGGTGGTTATCAGAGTTCTTAATTTTGAAACGCGAAACGCTAAACAACTTCATGAGGGAAAATGCAAATGTTGTGATGTAATTTTACTAATTTAAAAATTTTAGAAATGGTTTAACTATTTTATTTATTTATTTATTTTGAATTATAATTTAATTAATTCCTATATGAATTAAAAAATAAAATAATTAAACTACCAAAAACTCTAATTAAATTATTCTAAAAATTTCATATCTGGACAAATCACACGATATCAATCATACAATCACCCATTCAACACCAAGAATCAATCATACAACTATTCATTCAATACCAAGAAATTGGTAAATCATTAACATTAGTTTTGGTGGCATAGCCCTTTAAGGGAAATTTATGTTTTGCATTGCATCAATGTTTCTATCTTGCAATACTAACCTATACATTTTTTTTGGAAAGAATGCTAAAATCGATGCAATTTGCTGAGCATCAGCCTTGCATTGGTTATGGATTCAAGATCAAGTGTCTCTCAATTTAAAGGTAAATATTTAGTAGCATAGGAGGTTTCCTAAGCTCAATAAAGGGTATATTCTTACTTGTGAGCATGTCACAATGTTATTCCAAAGTATATCGATAAACTACTTTGATCTCGAAAACTTGATTGCGACCCTCCACCACCAAAGGAATATGTGTGTGTGTATGTGTGAGCTATAAATTATGGTGGATATTCCGGTTCATCACAAGAGATCTTATAATATTTTACAATCTTTTACTATGCAATGTTTTTTTAAGATTGTAATTTTTTTTAATATTACTAGTTTAACACAAAAATTAACGAAACTAATTGAAATTGAAATGAAAGAGACAAACAATTACACACCATCCACACAATGAACATAATATGTAGCTCAGGAAAACCCAATATGAAAAAAAACCACTTAGGATGTGAGGCTTATGCTCTGCTATGAGTTATGAAATGCAAATGCAAAGAAAGATGACACTCACTATGGATATGCCAAGGATATTGTGGTCACTATGGCTTCTATAAGATCTTCTACTTCATTTGTTATACTTCAATATCCCACTCTCAATCCTCTTCTCTCCTATGGAACAATACTCAATACAATAAGAATGAAACTTCTTCCTTTCTTAGCGGCCTAACATTTAACATACCCTAATAGCCATCTAGGGTTAGGGTTAGGGTTTTTGCATGCCTCAACCCTAAATTAATGTAAGGGTTTTGGACCCTCTAGAATATTATTGAAAGTCCACACATGACTAGCTCCACATGTGTGAGTAATGCAAACTAACGTGGCATCCACTCGATGTGGCATGGTGGTCAACATGATAGGTCAACTTGTGAGACACATAACTTCCACATACAAGCTTCAATTGAGGTGATATTCATGTTATTAGAAAGATATCAAAGTGTAGAACAACATCAAGAGGTTGGAAACCATGCACACAAACTTTTGATCCCAAAAATAGTCATTTAAGGCTTCAAATAGGCTCTAGAAGGTCATGCACCCTAAATCTCCAAAGATGGACTTACCGCTAAAATGGGCCCTACAAACCAATAGCTCCAATTTTCCCACATAGAAAGTACCAAAATATAGGACAAATTATATAATGATCCATTCTGATCAATATGTGTGTATATGTGTGTGGTGAGAGATAGAGAGACATTGGCCTATAAGTTAGATTTTATTTGCATCTAATTTTATGTCTATGTTTTTCATAAAAAAACATTATATATATAAGAAAGTGTGTCCCCTTATGGACCACTAGTAGGTCTAACGTGTTTTTTCTTGAATAACGGTGATGAGTCAACCTGCATTTGCAGATATGAGCCAATGACGATTTCCCTCACTGTCAGTTAGAAACTGAGTTATAATAGTTTTGTTACCTTCGATATATATATTTCTCCCTAATACATTTTCTCTAATATTTCCCCCACCCCCATCCTCATATGAGGGTGGGGGTGAGGGAAATATTAGAGAAAATGTATATATATATAATAATAATAATAATAATAATAATAATCTTCATCGTCTATTTTTAAGGTCACGGCCAAGCCAGCACACCAAATTGGTGTATGAGACCCCCTTGTTTGTGGGACAAGGGACCCCCCTCCACCCAACAATTTGACTGGTAAAGACTACGAAGGTATACATACCCTATCCCCCTCTGGATTTGAACCTGTGACCTCTTAAGAGGAAACACATGTTCTTAACCATTAGGCCCACTCAGGCTGTATCGAAGGTGATAAAACTATTATAACTCAGTTTCCAACTGTCAATGAGGGAAATCATCATTGGCTCCTATCCGTAAATGTGGGTTGACTCATCATCGTTATTCAAGAAAAAACATGCTAGGCCTACTAGTGGTCCATAAGGGGACAAACTTTCACTACTACTAGATGCATTTGGGTCTTGGGCATTAACCTGTTTCCTTACATCCGAGGAAGATGAGCTCTTAACTAATTATAAACAACTTTAAGTCTTACTCCAAGACCTAAAAGACAGTTCCATCCTAGATAATATCCACAATAAAGCCAATGCCCCTTGTGGTTGTATTTTTATATACCAATGTAGATCCTTTTTAAACTCAAATCTATCAAGCACCGAGACGTATCAAACTTCTTGAGGTTTAATTTTTTTATCATTTAATATGAAGGAATTAATAAAGAACAAGGAATTAAATGATAAAAAAATTTACAACTCAAAAAAGTTGATCATTGTTGATGTTTGATAAATCTAGGTTTAAAATGGATCTACGCTGGTTTTATTTTTTTTTCGAAGTTTCCATGTACATACATGACAACATCTATGTCACATTGGGCTATAGAGCACCTCACTACTTTGTATGCAATCAGATTCATATTTTATGTAGAAACTTTATGCCTATATTTTATATCCTATTTTAACATCTATTTTGCATCAAAATTGTGGTAAATATATGATTCTTATGAAGATATGTGATTCTTTGTATGTGATTGTGGTTTCCATACCAATGTGCAATTATTTTTCTTGGATTTCCTTAAATATAGAATATGCTATGGGCATTTTTTTAATTTATCATATGAATCCTACAAGTAAGGGCTTGTGGAGGCTTTGAAACAAGAATACAACTTTAAGTGCAAAAACATTATATTCAGTTTTATTTATATATTTGATTATGATGGAAAATAAAAATTATATATTATTATAATTTCAAGGGTTAGCTCAATCGTCTAAATTATTTAATTAGAGCATTTTGTTAATGGGAAACCATAAATCATAAATTCAAATCTGGTTTAGTACCTCAATATTATAAATCAATATTATCATTGTTAATTGAATTACCTTCTAAATATTATGAAAAAAAAGAATAATCCTATAAAGTTTTCTTTATAAAAAAACATTATTAAGTTTCCATCCAAATAAATAAAAAATATTGTATTCAATTTTGTCTCAAATAGTTTTTTATTGTTTTAGGATAAATTTTGTCCAATATTAATGTTTCTTTTCACTTATATATC
>JZKD02S1272486.1:678891-695087 GCA_000966675.3 Picea glauca
GAATATATTGTGATCTCCATGTGTTGATGAATCTTGTATGCACTTAATAACTCAATAAATTAGTAGTAGTTAGTGATTCCAAGAAAGAATTTGGCTTGGGATCATTACACTTCCTTGAGGGTGACGCACTTACCATGGCTTGGAAAATGGCCTGTGATTTTCGTAAATGACGCGAAATATTACTCCATTTGCGAATGTAACCAGAGGCAGGTAACAAAAACTGTATGGGTGGATAAAATGACATATTATCACTACAAAATTTTATATTTCAAAGTTTGTTGATCTACTTGTGGGTGTGGTAACCGAGTTGACAGAAAGCCATGTTCTTTGTCAAAGTTTGTTCGGTTTCCTTTGGATGTAGTTATAGACTCCACATATTTGGCGTCACCTCCGAACATTCTAGACATTTCTGTGGGCCGTCATATCTGCCACTACTATGAGGAAAGATATATTCTGATGCGATCTGCAACATTTGATATAGTTGCCAGACCTATGCTGATGCGTTCTGTAGCATTTGATACACTTGGTAGACCTGTGCTTCCCGAAGAAGTGATGTATCTCAACAGATTAATATTTTGCAGCTGGGTTGGATGTCTTTTCCAATTTACTATAATAAAACAAAGAAGTTCAACATACAAATCTTGAGGCATCCTTTTCAACCAAACAAATGATTGAATACATGAGGAATAAAAGTCACAAAATAGTTGAATATTTTTGTCGTCCCATATCTATTGTGACATAAAATGACTCCCTCCACTTTGAAATCAGCCTCAATCGCATTTCTAGGTTGTCTTGGATGTTAAGGGTCATGAACATTGCAAGGAAAGCACCTTAAACCCCAAGTTTTCGATGATAGAGGAAAATTAATACTTGACAAAGAATGGAATGTTGAATAACCAACCATTGCAAGCAGACCATATCTGGAAGAGACAAGCTATTCAAAAAACTAGGATAGATGTAGTTGGTAGCAACAAATAAGTACAAGACCCGAAATTGATATTCAACTCGTTTTTTTCGAATAAAGGGTTTGCATGTCAAGAAAACTGTGAACAATATTCATCAATGTACATATTTTTTATTGGTCGGTAGCAGGCGAAATCACAATCATTGTGGAAAATAGTCTCAGATGTATTTTGTAACCCATCTTATTTGAATATAGAATAATTACGATTTATTTTTTAATAGTATTTTCCAATCTATGGTATTTGTTTTAATTTTATTTTGGAGGATCTGCCCTGCTTCCATTCTTTGGGTCTCGTAAATAGAATGAATTAATGAGTTACAAGAAGGCAACTCAAGTGTTGACGCAATGTTCATGTTCAGTATCTTGCATATATTGCATCTTCTTCTATTTGATAATATCCGTGCATATATACTAATATCAGTAGTATTGGAATAAATACAAAAAATTCTTCTTCGACAAAGCTTAGGCAATTGTGTTTGGGTTTGCGGTATTAAACAACTATGTTCCATGTTCCGTCATATACATCTTGTAGCCAAAGAGATTCCATGATTTGAAATTTATTCTTTAGCTACTGATAACTCACCAAGCATTCGAAAAGCTTGGCATTAATAAAGGAATGACTGAAGCTGTCTTAATTACTTAAATCACACCAAATTTTGATTACATTTAATTTAATTTAGATATTAATGTTTATGGAGAGTCGGCAATTTCTCATGTCATTGCAAGGAGTACAATATGAATATATGATAAGGAGTTTATCTTGTTAAAACCACATTGCAACTTCATGTTTCTTGTTGCGTTATATACATCTTGCAGTCAAAATTTTTGTTGTTTCAACGAAACTTGTGAACCGAAGAGCATCCTGCAAATTAGGAGATCATTTGCATTTGAAACATAAACAATCCATTAATATATATTAGTATGAATACTATTCAGATAAATATGAAAACTTTCTCCATTAGTGTGAATACTATTGAAGTAGATATCAAACCTTTCTCTTGGCCAATACTTAGCCAGTTATCTAGCCAGCACGCCTCGGGTTCGTGGTACCCAACACCTATGTCTCTTGTTTTGTCATATACATTTTGCAGCCAAAGAACTTCGGTGATCTGCAGTTTATGCTTTTACTAGTGAGAACCCAACAAGGGTTCGAAAACATTTCCATTAATAAACAGAAAAAAAAAGGTTTTTTTACTGTCAGATACTTATCCCTTTTCCCCTTTTCCTTTTCCTGTCCATTACGACTTTCTGGTTTTATACTTAGTCTTCTTTCTATGATGGGTAGTTGTAGGGTTTGCGGGTTGGAATATCTTCATCTCCATCTGTATCTTCACATGACGATCTAACTGACTGTTGTTCCTTTCCATACCTAGTCAATTTTATGTCTGCGGTTGATGGGTTAGCGCATATGAACTGACCTTTTATTCTTCCCATCCATTATCTCTTTCTGGATATATACTTAGTCACCTTTCTATCGTATCCATTTCCAGAGTTGGTGGGATGACATGTCTTCATCTCCATCTATATCCTCACATGACGGATCCGGTCGTCCGATGTTCCTTTCCATACTTAGCCAATTTTATAGCTTCCGTTGCGGCGTCGGCGCTCATGAATTCATTTGTTTATCGTTCTGTTATATACATCTTGCACTCAAAACATCCGCGATCTACAATTCCAATGCAAGTTCCTCGTATACATTAACTTCATTTAAAGTATCTGTCGTTGCCTTCCATCCCCAACAACTTCACATCCTTCTTGATATACATCAACTATACTCTTACTAGTGACAACTAGACACAGTGGTATGAAAGATGCTTACGTGATTTGCAATTTATGCCTTAACTGGTGAGAACTCAGCAGGGGTTCGAAAACATTTGCATTACTAAGCAAACAACAGATGTTCTTTTGCGAGATACTTAGTCCTTTTTCCCTTGTCTTGTTCCCGTGTATTATCGCTTTCTAGTTATATACTTGGTCGCCTTTCTATGATCACGGGTTCCAATGTTGGTCTGGCGAATTGGACCGCCCGCTATTCCTTTTCATACTTAGTGAATTTTATGCCCGTGGTTTCTGGGTTGGCGCTTTCGAACTGTGTTGCTTGTTGTTCCATGATATACATCTTCCACTCAAAATTTCCGTGATCTACAATTCCACTGTGGACTCCTTCGTCCTTTTTCCCTTTTTTTCTTCCCATGTATTGTGGGACTATAAAGAATGGACATGATTTTTATAGACCATGTACGAATTGCACATTCCATACAGAGCCACTTTTTGGATCGCGGGTTCTCGGGCGATTGGGCTCAAAATTGGGCCTCCATTGTTCCATGCCCTACAAATAGCACCTAGAATTCCGTGATATACAAATTAACAAGCGGACCTATGGGTTGGCTAACTCAACATTACACTTCTATTGTTCTGTGTCCTCCAAGCAATGCTCATAGTTCCGCAATATAGAAATTGACACATGGACTCCAGGGTTGGCAGGGTGAATATTGCCATTATTTATAGATGGTAATCCCTATCAACTATCTAACAACATCTAAAAACATTATTTTCAATACTATATTAGCTCTTAGTAGTGACAAATGGACACAGGTACGAAACAGTTGGCATCACACCCTCCGTAATATACAAATTGACTACTGGATTTCGACATCGTCCGCTCTTCCGTGTTACAGATTATGCATTCAAATGTTTGGAGCGATACAATTTGAACATCGAGGCTTCACATCTTTTGCAGAGACCTTATCAGCCTGTTTTGGATCCTCTTTTTGTCGGGTTCACGAAATCTCCAACTCTTGGATACTGTTTCGGGTTGGCACCAAGATTTTTTCTACCACGATTCACAAATGTTTCAAAGTATCCCTAGTAACTTCCTCTCATTCCTAATATAGATTGGTTGTGCTCTTACTATTGAAAAATGAACACAATTGTATGAAACAGTTGGCATCCGACCCTCCGCAATATACAAATTGACTAACGGGTTCACATCTTCTACTCAAAATTTCTGTGATCTACAATTCCACCATGAACTCCTTAGTACCTTTTCCCTTTTCTTCTTCCCATGTATTATGTCTTTCTGGTTATATAATTATTCACCTTTCTATGGTAATGGGTTCCAACATTTGCGGGCTGAGATATATTTATCTCCAGATATATAATCACATGACGAATCTGATTGACCATTGTTTATTTCCATACTTAACCAATTTTATGGCCGCGGTTGCGGGTTGGCGCTTTCCAACTCTGCTTCTTTTTGTTCCGTGATGTACATCTTGCACTACAATTCCACCGCGGACTCCTTGGACTCGCAAGCTTCACTCTACCACCATTCACAAATGTTTCAAAGTATCTGTCGTTGTCTTCAATCCCCACTAACTTCATTTCCTTCCTAATATACATTGGTTATGCTCTTACTAGTGACCCTTACTAGTGACAACTGCACACACTGATATGAAACAGTTCACATCCACCCCTCTGCAATATAGAAATTGACTACTGGGTTCCGACATCGTTCCCTCTTCCATGTTATAGATTATGCATTCAAATGTTCTAAACAATACACTTTTCCCGTCAGGGCCTCATGTCTTATGGGGAGACCTCGTGAGCCTATTTTGGATCCTCTTGTTCATGGGTTCACAAAATCTCCAATTCTTAGTCACTGTTTCAGGTTGGCGCATTCGAACTCTGTTGCTTCTTGTTCCAACATATACATATTGCACTCAAAATTTCCGTGATTTACAATTCCACGATGGACTCATTGGTCCTTTTCCCCTTTTCTTATTCCCATGTATTATCTCTTTGTGGTTATATACTTAGTTTCCTTTCAATGATTACGGGTTCCAGCATTGGCAGGTTCACATATCTTTATCTCCATTTATATAATCACACGATGAATCTGACCGACCACTGTTGCTTTCCATACTTAGCCAATTTTATGGCTACGGTTGTCGGGTTGGAAGTTTCAAACCCTGCTTCTTCTTGTTCCATGATGTACATCTTGCACTCAAAACTTTCGTGATCTACAATTCCACCACAGACTCCTTGAACTCGCAAACTTCACTCTACCATGGTTCACAAATGTTTCAAAGTATTTGTTGCTGCCTTCCGTCCCTACTAACTTCTTGTCCTTCCTAATATACATTGGTTATGCTCTTACTAGCGACTCTTACTAGTGACAACTGCACACACTGATACAAAAGAATTTGCATCCGGTCGTCCACAATATACAAATTGACTACTGGGTTCTGCCATCATCCCCTCATCCGTGTTACATATTATGCATTCAAATGTTCCGAACGATACAATTTGATTGTCGAGGCCTCACCTCTTCTGGGGAGACATTGTCAGCGTATTTTGGATTCTCCTGTTCACGGGTTCACGAAATCTCTAATTCTTAGTCACTATTTTGGTTTGACGCATTCGAACTCTGTTTCTTCTTGTTCCATGATATACATATTACACTCATAATTAACTTGATTTAGAATTCCACCGCGGACTCCTTAGTCCTTTTTCCCTTTTCTTCTTCCCATGTATTTTCTCTTTGTGGTTATATACCTAGTCACTTTTCTATGATTGTGGGTTCCAGCATTGGCAGGTTGACATATATTCATCTCCATCTATATTCTCACATGAAGAGTCCAACCAATCGTTATTCCTTTCCATACTTAGCTAATTTTATGGCTGCGGTTGTCGGGTTAGTGCTTTCAAACTCCACTGCTTCTTGTTCCATGATATACGTATTGCACTCAAAATTTCCGTGATTTACAATTTGACCATGGACTCCTTAGTCCTTTTTCCCTTTTCTTCCTCCCATGTATTATCACCTTCTGGTTATATACTTAGTCTCTTTTCTATGATTGTGGGTTCCAGCCTTGGCAGGCTGACATATCTTCATCTCCATCTATATCCTCAGATGATGAATCCAACCAACCGTTGTTCCTTTCCATACTTAGTCAATTTTATGGCCGCGGTTGCCAGGTTGGTGCTTTCAAACTCTATTGCTTCTTGTTATGTGCTATACATCGTGCATTGAAAACTATCATGATCTACAATTCCACCGTGGACTCCTCGAACTCGTAGGCTTCATTCTACCATGGCTCAAAAATGTTTTAAAGTATCTCTCGTTTCCTTCCATCCCCACTAACTTCCTGTCCTTCCTGATATACATTAGTTATTCTCTTACTAGTGATATACAAATTTCCCTTCGGATTGTCCTACCATACCCTCTTCATTGTTATGCGTATTGCACTCAAAAATTTCTGAGACATACAATTTGATCCTCGCGCCCTCACCTCCAACGATTGTACCTTGTAACCCTATTTTGAAGCTACTTTTCCCCGTACCCGTGACCTCCGTACTTTCTTTTTATGCAATTAGAAACCTTTCATGCTAACAACTCACCATGTAGAAACTGTCAACATTGTCATTAATGAGAAAAATGCTCGAGGATATCTCCCATTATTATGCATTAAACCAAGATGTGCAGAGAGTTATTTTTTCCCTTCCGATTGTTCATCTCGAACACGCGTCGTCATGTTGTCCCACTCAAGAAATCGACAATGCTTAATTGCTCATTGTCATATCGGCCATGTTCGCATTTCTATGTATGCAATTACTAGTGTTTAATGTTAACAACATATCATGCAACAACCATCCAAATTGTCATTAATGAAGAAAGTCTCGAGGACATCTCCCATTCACACACATTGCACCAAGATTTGCATAGGGTTATATTATGCCTTCCAACTTTTCATTTCATTCATCATCTGGAGCAAACAAACGTTCTTCTAGACTTATGGCAGTAGGTCGACAACAATTTTGTGGAGATACAATAAATATCTTCGGACATCAAGACTAGAACTTCTAGTGGTCCAGGGCATACTTTTACTATTCATCCCATTCCACCCAAAACGAAGTGATTTGGACCTTTGGAATAGCTCATGCAGGCTACGTCCCTGAGGTTTTTGAGTGTAAGAAGGTGGTCTGTTGGTGCACCGAAAAATATATTCTATGCCAAAGAATTATTCCACTGTGCAATCATTCTCCTATTTCTTTTTTCCCTCAGGTCTTCCACGAGATGTTAAAATTGCCTGAGCCAACATTGATGTTCAAAGGACAGGCTGCAAGAATTTTCTAGAAAAACATGATAATGGGTTGGACATATTAGCTGACTTCATCGAAGACCCGACAACAGTTCCTAAAGATATCACAAGGTTGCAGGTAAGTTCCTTTAGAAATCCATTTTGGAAATTTCTTGGTTGTTTACATGAATAATGGGACAGGCATCCACGACAAGCATTTCCCATATAATTATTTATATTTTGTATTTCACAGTGAAGGAGCAATACATTTTCGACTGGGGGAAGCTAATTTCCATTGATATTTGTTCCCAGTTTTCATGATTCAAAGAATCGAATAAATTTTATATGTCATCCTACTTGATTTTCACAATAGTGCATTGTTGTTCGTTTCCAAAACTTTCTCTTTCCAATAAAATAAACTGTGGATTCGACCCAGTAACATTTTGGTACGAGGCCATGTGGAGGCACAAGGCCTCCCATTGTTTTTATGAAGTTTATAATGGCTTTGTCTCAGTTTTCAAAGATTTATTGTTAGGCAAGGATGATTCGCAGATGTCTGGCCAGGCAACCAAGTTTTTGAATAGGAAGGGCACACTTGAAGAAAAGGAAAATCGCAGTGTCCTCATGGTCTTTGGCTCTAAGGAAAATCCTTCTTTCCTTCCATGCCACATCACAAAAAAGATGTTTGTTGCATAAATAGAAAGGAAATACAACCACTGGTTGCAGTTTTTCCATGACAAGAAAAAGAACAGTTCATTCCTCTGCCCTAGAAAGTCGGAGACTTTGTCTGCAGAAACGTCAACAAGATTAACAAGTTTGCTAGCCATTTCAAGAAATTGAACCTAACGTGTGCTGAAAGGATAAAAGGGTTCGACCCCAATGGGATTTTTCGAGAACATTTACTGGTAGTTAGCTTCAACGGATCTTTTATTCATAGACACCTGACTGAAGACAAGGATAGTGACAACAACAATACTACTTGTGCCAATTGTGATGCAGAGACATTGCAAAGCGCGAATAAATTGTACAAACAACAGGGAAAAGTATCTGGTGATAAGAGTACCCAGAACCCCTCCATCACTCCCAAGAGAACGACATCATGGAGCATTGCTTCAACGGCCCACCCTAGTAAGAAAGAAACCCAGAAATCTTCGAACGAAGGAGGAGATAAGAACCCTCCTCGCACAAAAATTGATAGTTCTCACAAAATTCCACTGACGAAGAAGAGAAAAAACAATTCAGGGCAGATAGAGGAACCCAAAATTGAAAGTGGATAGCTGCAACTTGAAATTGAAACTGAGCACATGTAGAAAATTGGGTTGTCCGTAGTGGAAATAGACGAGACCAAATTTTTTGACGAATATGAATCCTTCATATTCCAGAGCATTGTTTTTGACAGCCAATCTAAAAGTATGGTCATTGAAAAGAGAGATGTAACAAACAGGAAAGACAAATCTCGAACAGAGATTAACTTTAGGAAACTGCATCGTCCCAAATCTCCTCATTTCACCAAGTAACTGGTGATATTCTAAAGGATTTCATTGGAGGAATTGAGACGAAAAATGACAGACTGAAAGACTGCCTCAACGAATCTGAGAAATCTTTCATTGCAACCCCAGAATTTGTCAGTCCTTTAGAAAAAATCATACCTACTACCACTGCAACCAAGATGAAAGTATCCTCTACCCTCCTTGCATGGTCTAGAGAACTTATAGAGAATAACATCAACAAAAGAATGCAGCTAGTTACTGAATCCTGGGAAACATCGCAAAATTTAGTTTCCTTCAGAAAGAAAGAAAATGATTTCCTGGAACATTTGGAGACGAATTTAAAAAATGATTAGCATTTCTGTGAAGAGATGCTGACCCATTTTGCCAACTATGTCATCAACACATCGGAACTAAAAAGAAGACAAGAGAAACTCCCCTCCCCAAAGCAGACCAAAAAAATAAAAGCATGTTGGCAAAAGAAATTTAACAACCTGGAGCTCATTGTCAAATCATGTAAACAATCCATATCAGAAAAGGAATATTTATTAATAAGTCTCCTCCAAATAGACTTAGCCGGAAATACCAACGAGGTTCAAGACCCAAACTTTATTCTCAAATCCTTGTCAATAACCAAAGAAGCCTTCCATGAACAAGTTGATATTTTAAAGGGGTTGTCTTTCGAAAAGTTTTACAGCATAGTTGAACATCATCTAGATGAGCACGAGCGTTGGGTATTGGACTATGCGGCACACAATGAAGAAATTTAATAGAGTCTGCATAGTATTTCAATGGATCTAAGGAAATTAGAAAACAACCTTTACAACATACAAATCCAGGATTAAATCAACATGGCCCCCATGAAAAGCTACATCGAAGAATGGTTCAAACTGAGAATGGACAACCTCATCCAGGAAGGGCAACAACCGGATGACATGAATCCACTGACCTTTAACAACAACAACAAAAATGCATCGGATTTATAGTAAGTCTATACTGGCATCTTGTTTTCTTTATCAATCCAGTTTAAGTCTATACTGCCATCTTGCTTTCTTTATCAATCCACTTATCACCTCTTTAAATAGAAAATTGTAACCAAAGACTCACAACTTCCAATTTCTTCTTTTCAGGTCTTCCTCTCTACCGTCACACACTTCTTCTTTCGACATTCCTAATTCTTGTACTTATTTATTTTTATGGTCCGCGAGAGCCCCAATCCCAGTCTATATGACAAACGCATTTAAATTTCCATAAATATGTAGCACACATTATTAATTTTTGTTAAATTTCAAAGAAAACTGATTCGAGAATGCCTTTATTGTATACTAAATTTTGGGTGTCAAGGAACCTTTCTTGTTTGTTCCAAAGAAAACTAATTCGGGACTGCTACATTTTTTGTCCTTTTGTATGCTAAATTTTGTGTCTTGCACGATGTTGTTACTATTCTATTGTATTCTAACTTTTTGGGTCTCTAGGAACCTATACTTCGATAAATTTAGATTTTTCTTGCGTCTAGAAGCCTTTGCTTTAAAGCAATCTAATTTGAGAATGCTAATTTTTTTGTTATTTTCTCCACGGACCTATGTAATAGACGTTATCACTATTCTATTGTTTTCGTTTCAATGTTGATGTAATTTCCAGAGATATGTAATAGACATTATTAATTTTTGATAAATTTATATAGTCCCCAAGTCCGCTTCTCAATTTGTAACCAATTTTGAGCCTGCTAGCCAGAGAACCCGTGATCCAAAAACTTTCTCCCCACAAACGTATGTA
The DNA here is from genome assembly GCA_000966675.3 of Picea glauca. NCBI lineage: Eukaryota > Viridiplantae > Streptophyta > Pinopsida > Pinales > Pinaceae > Picea > Picea glauca. The sequence goes on from JZKD02S1272486.1 coordinate 689,202, forward strand.
AAGAAAACTAATTTGGGAATGCAAAATTTTTTGTGTCCAACAAAAGCCTTTGTTTTAAAGCAAACTAATTCAGGAAGCAAATTTTTTTTGTGTTTTTCTCCACGAACCTATGTAACAGATGTTATTACTATTCTATTTTATGCTTTTAAATGATGTAATTTCCAGAGACATGTAGCATACATTATTAATTTGTGATAAATTTCTATAGTCTGCAAGTTCGCTCATTAATTTGTATATCACGGAACTCTCGATGCTTTTTGTAGAGCACAGAAGAACAAAGGCCCAATTTTGAGCGCACCAGCCCGAGAACCTGCGATCCAAAAACTGACTAAGTATGGAATAAGGGCTCCATGCATGCTCTATAAAATAAGCCTTTGTTTTAAAGCAAACTTATTCAGGAATGCTAATTTTTTTGTGTTTTTCTCCACGAACCTATGTAACAGATGTTATTACTATTCTATTGTATGCTTTTAAATGATGTAATTTCCAGAGATATGTAAGAGACATTACTAATTTGTGATAAATTTCTATAGTCCGCAAGTCCGCTTCTCAATTTGTATATCGTGGAACTCTCGGTACTATTTGTAGGGCACGAAACAACATAGGCCCAATTTTGAGCTCGCCAACCCAAGAACCCGCGATCCCTTCGTGCATGTACATATTTTGTATGTATAAAACTAAATATCTACTTTATAAAATTACATATTTCGTATGTATAATAGACGTTACTATTAATTTTTTTGTCTCTCCACGAACGTATGTAAAGAAAACTAATTCGGGAATGCTAAATTTTTTTGTGTCCAACAACCTTTTTTTTTTCATGGAAACCACATGTATTTCAACTTGCTACCCACATGTCTATACTCGGTCACATTTATTCCCATTCCAACCTGGCAGGGAGTATGCCACCATGCAACACTTGTTGGAATATGGTTCATGTCACTATTAAAAATTTAAAATTTTGATATTTATGATATTATTTTTATTAATTATTAAAGATAAAAAAAAACAATTAATAATATTTTTATTATTTATTCATGGTTGAAAGTAACTTTTTTGTTTTTAATTAATTTTATTTCATATTTTATCAATTTTTGATAAAACTAAAATAATCATTTAATAAAATTGTCCTTTAAATATTAAAATATTAATTAGATAGTGTGAGTTTTTTTCAATGACATCAACATAATTTATTAAATAGAGTAATGTAATAGTTTAGTGGGGTTTCCACTCTCTATAAGCGCAATCTTGAGCCTGCCAACCCGTGAGTCTGCTTGTCAATTTGTATATCGCGAAACTCTAGGTGCTGTTTGGAGGACAAGGAACAATATAAGCACAATTTTGAGCCAGCCAACCCGAGAACTCACGATCCAAAAAGTGGCTAAGTATGGAATGAGGAAGTCGTCGGTCAGACTCATGATACAGAAACATGACTATAAATGTGAACCCATGAATCCACCAACTCGTACACCTAGACATTTTCGGAAAAACTAATAATAATAAACACAAATATGTGATTGATATTATTTTTTATATAATCGATTAGATACTCCCACCTAACATTAGTTGTATTTTGTGGAATGATTAATTGAAAACATTTTTCAGAATAATGAATCTTTCACATGATGTATTGGTAATATTATATTTTAATGTAATATATTAAATTAGGTTTTGTTCATTATACTAAAAGTTACAAAATCTTCATTCCAACTTTGTTTGACATTGTATTGATTAAATTTGAGAGTAAAACCAATAACAAAATGCTTATCTTTTTTGAAGTTGAAGTTGAATATTTTATGTTTATAATTGAGATATTTAATTATGGTTTTAGATTTTTAATTTTCAATATGGAAAATAAGGTAAAGAGTCTTGATTCCATAAAACATATTTTAGGATGTTTCAATTTAATCAAAATTTCATTAAAAATATTATAACTAAAATTTCATAACTAGATATAATTACTATAATGATTTTTACAAGATAATAATTCCTTGGCAAGATTTATCAGACGAATTTTATGAAATTTTTTCACTCCCAATAAAAATATGGAATTCACAAACTTTGTATTTGCTAAAGGATTGGTAAAATTGTCCGCTCCTTAAAAAAATTAGTTAAAAATTTTAAAATTCAATTATGAAAATATTAAAAAAACATAATTATATTAAATTTTATATTCTTATAAAATTAAGATAAATTTTATATTCCTATAAAATTAAGATAAATTTTATAATAATAAAAGTATTAATAAATAAAAGTATTATAAAAATTCTATTTAGTGTAATTTGAATAATTAAAATTATTTTTTTAAAAATGCATGTTTAAAATTAAAATAAATATCTAGATTTTATTAAAATATCTATGAAAGCTAATGGTTATTTGGAAGTTTGAGACCATAAAGTTTAAATTTTATTAAATTTTATAGCCCGCCAGCTCGTGAGTCCACCTGTCAATTTGTATATCGTGGAACTTTGGATTTTGTTTGGAGGCCATAGAGCAATAGAAGCGCAATTTTGAGCTTGCAAGCCTGGGAACCTACGATCCAAAAAGTGGCAAAGTATGGAATGAGGAAGTCGTCGGTAAGACTCGTGATACATAGGTGTTGACGATAAAAAATGCAACGATGAATTTCTCCCGCAAAGTATTGCTAAAGCCTATTATTTAAATTATGCTAATAAGATATAATACTAGTAGGTGGGACCCCCTTGTAGACTGGAGGCTCGGAGATAGCCATATCACACATTTTATGTTGTCTTTTCGAATGTTGCTTACAGGGTCTTATATGGTTGATGATGCAGTCTTGGTTTCGTTTTTGACATGATGATAGGTGGATGATGCATTTATGGGAGGTTTTGTTATTCAAAGATTTAATTTCATGTTATGATTGGCCCATATTTGTAGTTGTTATATTCGATCATGTCACCATGATTTATTACCTGGCTAAACTTGCACAAGACATATGTTAATAACAACATAAAACAAAAGAAATGGGAAATAAACTTACAAAAAAATTTAAAAGAAAGGGGCATATACTATACTATGTTAGAAGTTATGTGCAATTTAAATGAAAACAAGTTAGTGTTAATCCTAACTAGTAATGGTTAGTGGCTATGCGAATGTCATTTGAGTTATATTGGGTGCATTTGATATATGGTATGGTATGGAAGTTGGAAGTGGTTAATATGAATTTTTGGGTGGCGCAATTGGCAAGCAATGTGGTCTCAAGTTTCAATGGTTTGGAATTAATGGCATGGTTAATGGTAGTAGTGATTGTTGGTTGTCGTGTACTTTGAAATTGAATGAAGAAGAAAATGGAAGCGGCGAGCAATAAATGCACGTCACTCCATACTTCCCCCATCGAGTCGTCACCCTAGTATGGTTATTATTTCATTTCGTTTTGCTGGTGGTTAAGCTCTGAGATCCAAGTCTGGGAAGGAAGTGCTTGGCCAACTCCTTCTTTTTAAAGCTACTGGTTGCGGGTATGGTTCTTTTCACCCATCCATGAATTTCTCTCTATGTATGAATGAACAATGGATCATTGATGCATTGGTTTGTGTCTTCCTGAGATTGGCAACTGTGTGGATGCGTGGGTTTTCTTTCTGGAATGATTGTGTGGTTATTGATTTTGCAAGTAAAGGAATTGGTTGGTTAAGTTATGCATTTGTTGGTTGTTCTGTGTGAAAATTTTGATGACACTCTGTTTTTTTAAGTGTATATGGGTATTATCACTCTGTTTTTTGTTGGAGGGTTTCACTATGTTTATCCTTACTGGATGCTTCCTCACAGATATGAGGGTAACCATGTTTAGTTGTATTCGGGCTGCTATGGGGTTGTTGTGTATTTTTTCGGACTGCCTTTCGTTGTTGTGTCTTTTCCAAAGTCATGGTATTGGGTTTATTCACCTGGTCATGGGATTATTTTTGTGGTGTTGGCATCAACGTATCTCAAAAGTCGGTTATAGGGTGGCCATTGTGCCAAATGTATGCTTTATGATTGTTGGTGATATAAATTATGCCTCGGGTCTGCATTCCCACTGGAATTGTTATAAATTGTTTCGCCTCATGAGAAATGCACGAAGGTTATACCTCTGTGTGCTCTGGGGTACCTATCATTGTCCAGTGTATACTCACTTCTCCTCTGCATTGTCGTCCTACCCTACCCGTCGTTGAACTGTTGCGCCATTGAACAGACTGAGAGTTATAAGGAACCCTGTGGTTCTTTCGTGCTTGTATTGAAGGGTATCTGCCTATTGGTTGAAATGTTTTACCTCCAATATCTCTATGCTTTTGATAACCCAACGAACTCCTAATTACTTCTTTGAGTTCATTGTTACAGAGCTTGTTTTTAAATAATCCCCAACTATTCTCACTCTTGTCGGGCATCTTGTTGACTGTCATAAATTAGTCGAGCGATTATGATAGTTTCTTTGAGTACTTATATTGAACTCGTTGGATTGAGTTGGTTGGAAAGTTGTGATCGGGGATGAGAAATGATATACAGTCAAGGAGCTGTCTTCTTTTCGTTATGACAGTTGTGTCGAAAACCTAGCTCGTTTTTATTTGATTAAATTGGTTGATTGGGAATCAGTGATAATGTATAGTTAGAGGGTTACCTCTTTGCATTATGATTTGGATCGTTGTGTTCTTACATCATGGTGTCAATTGTGAATTGGTGACTGATGTGTGTTTCACTAGTCCCGATCAGATCATGGAAAATTGTGGAAATTATTGATTGTGGTTTCGTTGTTCACTGTGTGTCTATTATGGAGGCATTGTGCATGTTTTATTTAATTGCATCAGCAGTAATGAAGCTCAGGTTTTATATTATGGTTGCATTGCAATTTTTATTGGTTAATATAATGAAAAGGGCATGAAATCATGCAAGTATTAGAAGTCTATTCAATTTGGAAAAGAGACCTGTGTATATGTTTTATTTAGGAAATTATGAATTATCGACATTGTTTGATATTTTATAATGATATATGATGGATAGAGATGGAGCAATGTGGTTGTGGTTTCTTTTTATGTTGTTTTAAATGAAAATAAAGGAAATGAAAGAAACCAAGTATTCTCTTAACAGGACCGTTGAAATGCATAGTGAGTATGAGCATGATTACAGACTATGTTAATTGAGAAGTTTTGAAGAAATTGAATGTAGGACAGTGAACAATTTTGACACACAGTAATTGTTTAATTGGTATTGGTATCTTTTGTATTGAATATAGAGTTGTTTTTATGGATTACTTGATTTGTTTTATGAACAATATTCATTTTTCCCTACCATTCTCTCACTTTTCCACACATTACAAGTCCCCTTGCCTTCCCAATTTTATTATCCACTCCTTGTTCTTAAAATTAAAGTATAGTTAAGTTAAACTTTGTATTATAACAGTTAAAGGATGGCATAAAGATGATTTACAGTAATGTATTCTTTTGATTTATGATACAGTTGATTGCTTGATGATTTGTTGAGTAGTAACCATGACCTAACCCTCTTCATTTTAACACTTTTCGCTCAATAGAATCCCTCACATATCCTAGAAATATTATTCACCCCCTGCTCATTGACAAGTATTAAATGATTTATATGTGTTGGATTACTGAGAGAGGGGGGGTGAATCGGTAATAGAGCAATTTAATCCTTTTTAACCATATAATCCAAGTGTTATATCAATGTAGCATTATCATTCTATAACTGTAGAGTAAATAAGCAATGAACAAATGCAAAATCATACACATACACAGTACACCAATTTTTTACGTGGAAACCCAAAGCGGGAGAAAACCACAGAATTCTTTTTCTTATATGTCTTGAAGAATTACATTCATTGGAAGCACCAACTTCCTTTGTTTTCCAGCTACAACTAGAAGGAGGCTCCAACCCCCTAGT
>JZKD02S1272486.1:700797-720933 GCA_000966675.3 Picea glauca
AAACCTTCCTTAACTTTAACAACAAGATACTAGCATTTTCATCAAACTTTTCTTTAGTCTCACATGCCTAGTTTTGGATTAGTCAACAATCCTAACTTGAAATAATCATAACTTTGTACTTGTAATGAATAAAGATATGAAACTGATACACAATGTTCTTCAGTTCCGTTTATTCAATTCCTACATGTGTCACTACTTGTAACCTCTCAGAAAAAGAGTTATATAAAAAATGACATACCTTTTTGAATTCTGGCTTATTCTAGAGAGCAACCTTGTAGAGTGTACGCCACATAAAATATTTATTGAATAGATATGAATCTATTACAAAAACTACTAAATACTGTACTCTAACCAACACATTTGGTATTACTCAATTTGGATCTATTATGAATAAGTTGTGATATTTTTACCCGAAACACCTGTTTTAGACTAGTTTGCCCACTTTCCTTATTTTAGGGTTAACCCACTTCTAATTTCTCCATTCAATTTATTATTTAAATAATTTATTTTTTATTCACTTTGAATTATAGTGCACTCATCACTTCACTTTATTATTTACCTTTAAAAATCTCTTAAACAACTTTGACTACTTTGACCTTTTGGGGCTTATAGATGACATATGAGGGTCCTCCAACTTCGTAAGGCCATAACTCTCAAACAATGAGGAGTTATGTGACATTCCACATACCACTAGAAATGGAATGACATGTAATATCCATATAGAATAGTATTACCTAAAAACATATCAAAACTCATATCTTTATCCATCAAACAAACTTGGGTCCATTACCCAAACCTGGGTTCTCCAACTTCTCATGGCCATAACTCTCTAACCGTGAGGAGTTATGTGATGTTCCACATGTTACCACTCCAATAGTCACTCCCAGACTGCAAATGAGAGTAATATTGGTAACATAGAAATGTAAATGGATTAAAATAGTTTGTATAGGTGGATCAACAAGAGAAGAGTGAAAAGGAGGGCATCAGACTACTGCAAAAACATTCTATTGGGCATGGAGTCATAACATCCTACAGATCAAAGGCAATCAAGCTGCCTACCAGAAAAAAGGTTATGAAAATATGGATAAAAGAATAGAAGGTAAAAAAAGAGAAGAATATCCACATAACAGAGATCCTTTCTGTAATATAGATTAAAGAGTGCTTGAACAATAATATGTGATTAACAAGCAATTACCACAAATCCTTTGCATCTCATGAATTCATTAACCAAAGGCAGATTTTGATCTTCAAAATCTGTAAATATTACTCAATAAAGATGAAAAGATAAAATGATAACAAAGAACACAAAGTCTGATAAGCAACTCTCATGAATCTCTAATGACAAAAATGTTAATTACAATAGGGCCTCAGGCTTACAATTGAGCAAATAAAATGTTCCTCTAGCTCTCTTCTCTCTTGGATCATGAATCCGACCCTCCTACCCTCTTGTAAAATGATTATATAGCCATATAGGTCCTTTACATCTCATCCATTCGAACTCCAACCCCTTTCCCAAAATAGAAACAACTACAAACAAAAAATGACATGTTTTAACTAATTTCCTACTTTTTAGGAGGTGAAATTATGAAAACTAGGTTTCCAAATGCCACTTGTAATTCTCAAACCGTAACAGTTTGTGTAAAATATGAGAACGGTTTTTGTATATAAACTCGTTATCAAGAAAAACCTCTCTCATTTTCTTTAAATTCATCTCCAGCTGGCCGCAATAGGTGTCACAAAAACATGTCTCAAACAGGAAAACACGAAAACTGAAAACATAGGGCTCAAAGATTCTTTCGAATATCCCAATACATGACACTTGTGTGAAAAATGAAAGAGGTTAATGTTATTAGGTCTTTTATTGAAAATAAACTCCTTTGGAGTTTTAATCATCTTATTTCACCGAGAAATCCTCCTGGAATTCAACTGGTCAAAAATGTCAGTTCATTAGTCTTAAAACAAAGTTTCAGCAGCACGTTCCGTAACACCACTTCTATGTCAAATAACTCTCTGACCATAGCACATTTTGAAAAATTGAGAGATGTTTTTCTTATTTGGTATGTGGTGAAAAACAACCTCCTCTAGGTTTCAAAAATTCCTTCCCATTTGTTCATAGAACAAGTTTTAAGTTTGTCGCTCAAAACTAGCAAAACCGTTTTTGCACAATTTGGTCTCTGTCAAACATTCGATAGTGAATTTAGGTAGCACCATCCTGGTGTGTCTCTGTGTAGAATTCAGTTTCTTCTAGAATTTTGGTAGAAAATTTTGGTAGCGCCATCTTGTATAATTCGCAACACTTTCACTTGAATATGTGCAGAGTGGGTAGCAGCCTTGGGTATTAGCAATGCCATTTTGAAATAACTCTGCAAATTCGGTAGCACACATCCTCTATTTTAGGAAAGTACCCATTGACACTTGAGCACACACCACCTTTGGCCAAAGAAATTAATGGGAAATTGTCAAGGCTCGATGATGAATTGGGAGGCTATGACCATAGGCAAAGGACAAAAGGAATTTGGAAAATCTAACACAAAAATTTATGAAGGCGCTTAAAACTTTGATGGTGCATTTTTTAGTGTTAACATTGGCTCCAACTGGGATGGAGGCCTCCCTGTGAGGCTTCCAAGAACTTTAGCAGTTCCATTTTCCTTATGTATTTGGATATGGAGTCATCTGGCTTGTGCAACCACTCCTCTAAAAACCTATAGCCTGCTATGATTATTCAACAAACCAACAACTGAAAGAATCTACTTGCCCATAGAGAGAGATTATTCTCCTACTCCTACCCTAACCAAATCTGCAATTTGGTTAAGTAAATGATGACTTCCATAACAACCATCCAAGCAACTTTAATACTGAAATAATCTCATCTCTCTTGTTGATCAACATATGATGTTTGAAATGTAACAATAGTGATAAAAACTTATTCAAGAAACCATACTCACCTGGAAATGCTAATGAGTTTAAGAAATATGAAATCTTCAAGTTTTATGAAATGTATGATTCCATGAAGGTTGCCATCGGGTCTTTGAAACCAAGATCATAAACATGTTGGTCCATGGAAAATACTTGCTCAACCATGATTGCTTCTCTACCGGAAGACTAATTACTTTCTTGTTCTCTTAAGAGCAACTTGTGGTAAGAAAAATGGTAGTCTTTCCCTCTTCAAAATCATGATCATAAGATGATGATAGAGCAATGTTTAAATCACAAGGATAATGATCAATTAGAAACATGTAGTTGCCTATACAATCATTGGTTATCATAGGCTTAGCCTTATTTGCAAATTGATCATAAAATTCAGACTCATACTTGTCTTTAGAATACTTTGTAAATGTTTAAGAATTCATATTTAAATCTGAAATGAGCTCACATGTTTGTTGTTGTTCCAAAACTGGTTCACATTCATTACCTTCCTGCTCAAATTCTAAAACATATTGACATCTTGTTTGCTCATGTGCATGCAGATTTTCAAAGTCGACCTGCTCTCGGATCCTCCTGGAAGAACATATGTTTTCCTCCACTCCTTGAGCATATTCAAACAATCTCCTTAAGGATGAAGACTTCCTTTCTAATAGGATAAGGGAAGTTCTGAATGCAAACCCATAACATAATATATCATGGCAGCAGTCTCTGTGGCCCGGATCTCCAAAGGCATATCATGATAAATGCCATAGAATATTCTATTAAAAACAAACAAAGCTTCATCATGCTCTCTCTTCAAAGCACAAAAATCAGCAAGGTATGAATCTAATGCTTTGTTCTCACCCCAATACTTCAAAAAAACATTAGAGAAGTTGATCCAAGAGTCAATAGAATCATCTCTTAGACCCTTAAATCATATAGCAACATCTATGATCAAAGACTTAGAGAATAATCTCATGATCACATCTTCATGAACAATCTCAAACCGATCAATAAAATCCTCAAAGGATTCCAAGTGCCTCTCAGCTGAAACTTGATTCTCTTCAGAAAACTGGGGAAGATATTCAAAGTAGACAAGAGGATAAGGATGAAGGAGATAGGACAACCTTAAAGGCTTGAACATCTTCATCCTGATTTTAATTTGAAAGGCAATGGGATGATTATGAAAGTTAATAGGTTGATGACAAGGTTCATCAGTAATGAAAAAAAGTAATGAGCTTTGGATAGGTTTGGAATGAGTTCCGACCTCTGTAAGGTTACATGACTGATCAGATTCAGGAGGAATTTGAATGTAATGATCATCTTTATGAATGGGATGAGGTAAATCTATTGAATCTACATATATAATATATGCAGTATGCATATCTTCTTCTTCTAGAGATGGATATATACAAGAAGGATGATGATTTTATGAATATACAAAACACAAAATGATTCTCTTTACATGTGAAGGGAACAGAATGAAAGAGCTGATAAAGAACAACAACAGTTTATGAAGCAGGCTAATGAACTGATAGTTGGATTTAGAATTCAGCCTCTTCATCTTCTGTCAACTAGATCCTCCCCAGTGGAGTCTTTAATCATGGAGTTGCCAGGAATATTTCTACAGTCAATTCAGTGTCCTTCCTTTGTCTTCCATCAAAAGTTGGATCAATGTCTTTTTCCTAGGGAAACTAGCTTCACTTCCTTTCCTCGGAAACAACACCAATTATGTTATCACTCCAAGAGTCACTCCTAGACTGCAAATGAGAGTAATATTGGTAACATAGAAATGTAAATGGATTAAAATATAAATGAAAATGGATTAAAATAGTTTGAATAGGTGGATCAACAAGAGAAGAGTAAAAAGGAGAGCATCAGACTGTTGCAAATACATTCTATTGGGCATGGAGTCATAACATCCTATAGATCAAAGGAAATCAAGTTGCCTACCAGAAAAAAGGCTTATGCAAAGATGGATAGAATAATAGAAGGTAAAAAAAGAGAAGAATATCCACATAAAATAGATCCTTTCTGTAATATAGATTAAAGAGTGCTTGAACAATAATCTGTGATTAACAAGCAATTACCACAAATCTTTGCAGCTCATGAATTCATGAATCAAAGGCATCTTTTGATCTTAAAAATTTGTAAATATTACTCAATAAAGATGACAATATAAAATGATAACAAAGAACAAAAAGTATGATAAGCAACTGTCATGAATCTCTAATGACAAAAATGCTAATTGCAACAGGCCCTCAGGATTACAATTGAGCAAATAAATTGTTCCTCTGGCTCTCTCCTCTCTTGGATCATGAATACAACCCTCCTACCCTCTTGTACAATGAATATATAGCCACATATGTCCTTTCCAGCTCACCCATTCGAAATCCAACTCCTTTCCCAAAATAGAAACAACTACAAACAAAAAATGACATGTTTTAACTAATTTATTGCTTTTCAGGAGGCGAAATTATGAAAACTAGGCGCAAACACCACTTGCAATTCTAAAAAAATAATAGTTGTGTAAAATATGAGAACAGTTTTTGTATATAAACTCATTATGAAGAAAAACCTCTCTCAGTTTCCTTAAATTCATCTCCATATGGCCGCAACAGGTGTCACAAAAACATGTCTCAAACAGGAAAACACGAAAACTAAAAACGTAGGGCTCAAAGATTCTTTCGAATCTTCCAATACATGACACTTTTGTGAAAAATGAAAGAGGTTAATGTTCTTGGGTATGTTTTTGACAATAACATCCTTTGTATTTTTAAAATTCATCTTATTTCACCCAGAAATCCTCCTGGAAGTCAATTGGTAAAAAATGGTAGTTCAACAGTCTTAAAGCAAAGTTTCAGCAACACGTTCCGTAGCACCACTTCTATGTCAAATAACTCTCTGACCATAGAAAATTTTGATATGTGATGAAAAAACACCTCCTCTAGTTTTCAAAATTCCTTCCCATTTGTTCATAGTACAATTTTTAAGTTTGTCACTCAAAACTGGCAAAAACATCTTTGCACAATTTGGTCTCTGTCAAAAATTCGGCAGTGAATTTAGGTAGCGCCATCCTGGTGTGTCTCTATGTAGAATTCAGTTTCTTCCAGAATTTCGGTGCGAATTTTGGTAGCACCATCTTCTATAATTTGCAATGCTTTCACTTGAATATGTGCAGAGTGGATAGCAACCTCGGGTATTGGCAATGCCATTTTGAAATAACTCTACAAATTCAGTAGCGCACCTCCTCTATTTTAGGAAAGTACCCATTCGCATAATCTTTCTCTTTAATGTTTGCATGGAGCTAGGATTTGGCATATGCATTAGATTTGGTATATATGATAGGTTTGACTTAGTACACTTGACCACACACCACCTTTGGCCAAAGCGATTAATGGGAATATGTCAAGGCTCGATGATGAATTGGGAGGCTATGACCGTAGGCAAAGGACCGAAGGAATTTGGCAAATCTAATACAAAAGTTTATGAAGGCTCTTAAAACTTTGATGGTTCATTTTTTAGTGTTAACACCACATGCCACCAGAAATGGAATGACAAACACTATCCATCTAGGATAGTTTCACTGAAAAATCCACTGACCTTCATCTCATTATTCCACAAATAAACATGGGTTCTCTAACCATACTTCTAGGATAACTCAATCCGCAAAGTGTCTTCCCGTGAGGGATTTCACCATAAGGGGACCACTTTGGAATTCATCCATTTGTACTTATTATCAACCATGACAAGACAATAATTAGTCATCTTTACATCAAACAAACTTGGGTCCATTACCCAAACCTTTGTGCTACTGGAATTCACTACCGTACTTTCTCCAAGGGTTGACATCAATCACTAAGGATTGACATCAATATACAATATCACTCTCCAATAGTTGACATCAATGACAACCAACGATCCATACCAACTATCCATCAACCTAAGCCAACTGTTTGACAATATGGACTGGATTGCATGAGTCTGATGTATTGTTGAGCCAAACTTTGTTTCATATTTTAAAGAGATGTCGTGTATGGTTGTTGAAGAAAATATTTTCTAATCAATAATGCATATAGGAATGATATTTTTCAGTAGACGTAGCCATGGTCGGGGTAACATAGGAAGAGGAAATTGGAACAAGTGCCCTAGAAGGCCAAGGTTTTCTATACATTTTGATGTAGACTCACAAGAGTTGAGCCATCCAACTGGATTTTTTAACTGGATTGGACAAGGGGTAGTCCAACCTAGGCCAAAAAGGCCTCCCTTCCAAGCCCCACATCTCCCTGGTATCCCATTACCCCCTCATGTCTCATTACAACCCGAAGTCCTTGAAAACGATGGATGGTAAGAGATTTTCCACCTGACGGTCTCCCAACATCATGGCTAGCATAACTTGTCTCTACCTGCTCCTCCACCTATTAATCAAATTGTCCAAGCTTCCCCTGCCCACTCACTAGTACAATCTTCCCATGCAAGCAAAAGGTTGAAAACTGAGGCCCACCATGCTCCTGATAAAGAAAAATTTGTTTCTGCCCCCTCCTCTCCCTCAAATGACTCTGCCAAATCCGTGTCCTCCCACATGCATTTGAGAGATGATTGATCTCATGTTATCAGTGAGATTAGGCCTAAAGGCTCCACATAGCCCAAGGAAAATTCAAAGAAATCAAAGGGTGACAACAATAACAAGGGAAAGATTGCCTCCTAGGGTGACAAATATGGGTTTTAAGTGTTTTTATTTATTGATCGTTGAGAACAATTGACTTATGAAATTTTGGACAATGCACTATTTTTTGGATATATGGATAGTATATTTTTGGATATAATTTCAATTATCATTGATATTAATTGTCAAATTATGAGAGTGATGATGGGAGCCATAAGGAGGGATGTGTTTGATTGACTAACTGGTTGTGTTATTCTTGTTAAAGAATGAAAGGGAGTCACAAGGGATCCCACTTGCTAGTTATTATTTATTAAAACCCTTATTATGATTTTATTACTTTTCCCCTTAACTAAAAATTTGGTTGAGTTTTAATTAACTTAACTAAAGAGGTAGTTTAACTACTTCAACTAATTCCGATTGCTTAAAGGCAAAAGGAAAAGGAGGAACAAGAGGAGAATAGAAGGAGAAGCATACTAAGGGTCCTATTGTAGATAGCAAGATTCAGGGCTGAATTACATCATTCAAACACTTATTTTTCAGAGGTGTTGATCTATCTTTGATAATCTGTGTAGACTTGTTTGTTTGTGAATTAAATTCCATGTCTGATAAAGGTGATTGTGTAGAGTCGAGTGGGCATGAGAAATATGTGGTAATTTGATACATCTTTTAAAGTTCAGTTTTTTACTTTCTGTCGGAAGTCCTTTTGTATGGTTTTCATTGGGGAAATCTAAGTTTGATTTTGGTCTGAATTCCTCAGGGAATTTTGTAAAGGGAACGAGTTTTTGATAAATTGTAATGGAATAAATGATTTCTTTATGTCTCATCTGTGTTGATTATTGACTTGGTGTTTTCACTTCTGTCTCTACATTTATTTATGCATCTATTATATTTAGAAAAGTACATAAATATTGAACTTTTCAACAAACTTTCATTTATAAAAAAAATCAACCTAAGCACTTGTAACCAATACTTGTGTATTAGCAAACAATTTTTTATGGATATAAACATAGGGTGATATTCCCATCTATCTTGCTTTAGCCAAGTAAGATCCAAAAATGCTTGAGTAAGATCATTTCATATCTTTTCCTCAACATTTATTTGGCGACCATACTGGGGAGATCTTCAATATCTCTCTGGTTGATTTTTTATGCTTGATTATCATTGAATATATCTTATTTTCTGATATTGATTCTTTGACTGTTTTATTTCTCAATGACTATACCTATTGCAAGGCAGCCCAATATTGAGCCTGGTCTTCAAGATCAGACCAACATTGCTTTAAATTTGTTTAACACCATTTTAGACACTGCTATTACTCGGGCTGAGCTTAATCATTCATGGGAAGGAATTGAACAAGACACAAGTTCCCAAGAACATTGGGAAGCTAGACATAGACAGCCTAGAAATCAGCCATAACCTTCTTTTTCCTTCAAACTTTGACCTTCTTTTCATGTCCTTAGATGATCCAGATTATTTTCGGCATGAAATGAGAGTAGAGATATAATAAAGAGATGCAGAGAGATATCGCAGATATTCAATAATATACAGAAATGTATCAGAGATGCAACCATAAACACAGATATACAGTAATAAATGATTTCTATTAATGAAAGAAATGCACAGAGACTGTAAAAATACAGAGTGAAAGACTCGCTAGAATGGTGGCAACTTATCTCTGAGAAGAGATGTGACGGCTACTCACATTCGCAAGAAGATGATTACAATGAGGCTCTGAAGGCCTTTTTATAATAAACAGGAATGCCAAAAACCCTAAACATCCAAAAACCTAACCCTAGGAGATGAAGCACCAAAAGTCATGTGGGCCCCGTTTGGGTAAGTTAGTACATCAACTTCTTGGGGTTGTAACTTTTGCATATGATCTCTGTTTTAGGCGTATGATAGCCCATTAGAAATGTATCACCGAGGAGATTCATTTTAGCCGCAATATCAAAGGAACCTTCATATTGCAAAACTGTTTTCCAAAAAAACATCATTTAGGGCCTCAAAATGGCCCCAGAAGTTAAAAACTGCTAAAAATAGTAAATTGCCAAAATTGCCAAAAAATTGTTTTGAGCCAGTTGGAAAAGGTGGGTGGCCACTGATATCCACCTGTATCTCTGACAAGATATGTGACGGTTTCACACATTCATAAGAATATGATTACAATGAGGCTCTGAAGGCCTTTTTAAAATAAACAGGAATGCCAAAAACCCTAGACATCCAAAAACCTAACCCTAGGAGATGAAGCACCAAAAGTCATGTGGGCCCCGTTTGGGTAAGTTAGTATATCAACTTCCCGAGGTCATAACTTTTGCATACAATCTCCGTTTTAGGCGTATGATAGCCTGTTGGAAAGGTATCATAGAGGAGATTCATTTTAGCCACAATATGGAAGGATCTTGAATATTGAAAAACTTTTTTTCCCAAAAAACATCATTTAGGGCCTCAAAATGGCCCTAGAAGTTAAAAACTGCTAAAAATAGTAAATTGCCAAAATTGCCAGAACACTGTTTTGAACTAGTCGAAAAAGGTGGGTGGCCACCAATATCCACCTGGATCATTATACCCTCATGTTTCTAGGAGAATAAGAGGCTTATCACCTGAAATTAATCCTATTGCTGAAATAGGAAGAAGGAACATTGTGTTATCAAACCAACAAAGTGCTTTACGAAGAACCTTGTCTGATTCATCTAGTTCGTCTTTCTCTCCCTTACCTATCATCCACAAGATGGAATCTAGTGGTGGCTCTGGTGGCACTGGAAGTGCTTCCTCCTCTCAGTCTTCAGCTACGTTAGTGATTGGTAGCTTATATAGTCACCAAGTCCCTGTCCAATCTACCACAAACCCCACCAAAGTCATTAAAAAGTATGGGATTTTTCAATTTGAAGAAGATGCTACAACCGCACTGTGACATGTTTCCTCTCCTCTTAACCTAGCACCTGCTACTCATCCACTTTCTAAATTCAAAGAGCATCTTCCTATATTTTCAGGGAATACCACTGTCACTACAAATGAACACTTGGTGGAATTTTCTAATTCCTGTCACAACATAGTATCCAATGACAATGATACTTGCATGTGCTTATTTGTCAACTCCCTAGAGGGAAAGGCTATGGCTGATTTCTTTGACCTACCTCCTAAGATTTTGTCTACTTGGAAGGAGTTAGTCTATTGGTTCAAATCCACCTATGGGAAATCTAGAATCCCAACTGAGCAGTTACAGGAGTAGAATAAAATCACTTATAAGAATGGTGAAACCATCAAGTCCTTCAACTTGTGTTTCACCAAGTTATACAATCAAATCCCTGAACTCATTTGACCTCATAACCAAGCCACTTTCATGCATTATTATAATGCATTACCTTCCCCCTAACATCATAGGCTTGACGAAAAGGCCATCAATAACCTCGGTTCCACTCTGCATACTTGTTCAGAGTATGAAGAACAACTTGAAAGAACAGGTCTTCCTCAGGGAGAATCAGTTAAACAAACAAACATGTCCACCCTCTTACAACTTGTACAAGACATGAATAATTGTATGATAGCATATGAGAGAAAGGGAAATGTCTCCCCTCTCACCCCTAGAGCTTCATCATCTTGCACCCCCCTTTAGAAATCCAAATGAAAATAATTTTCAGCCTAAATTTATCATGCCTCATAGTTGGTGTAACTTTTGTCAGGAACACCACTAGGAAACCACATGTGAGGTAAAGAAGAGTTCCAGAAATAAGATGTTTGGTAAAATACCAGAAACTACCATGGTTGTCCTAGATTTTGCAGAGCTAGAAGATGTCATGATCATCAATACTACAAACAAAGCATACTCTCCCAAAGACAAATACGATCCTCTCCGCAATTCTTCTAGCTCGAGCTCATCCTCACCAGCTACTACTTTTCAGGATCCTAAGGTTCTTGATAGTCAAGGAACTACCTCCCCTCTCCCCTCTTCCAAATTTAATATTCTAAATCAGTTGGCCAACATCAAAGCAGATGCCACCCTTCTGGACATGGTTTTCATCCCTAAACAATAGAGGCATCTAAAACAATTCATGGAAGGGAAATCTTTTGGTGTAGCCAACCTCTATGAAGAGGATTCCTCTGTAAATAAAGTAGGTGTACATAACTTTAAATACCCTGTAAAAAATCCCCCTTTTTATATTTTATAAAGATTATGGATAAGATCGTCCATTATTGCCTCATTGATGGCGGTTTGGGCCCAAGTGTAATGTCGAATATTATTATGAAAGAGCTATGCTTGTCTTGTACAAATGAAAATGCTAGAAGCATGCTCTCTTATAATAGTCTACAACAAATGACCATAGGTTAAATCAAAGACATCACCTTAGTTTTGTGTGCACGCCCTGAAATAAGGACAACCCTTAATATTCAGTTAGTTGATATTCAAGTAAGCAATTACTCAATCATCTTAGGAAGAGGTTGGCAAGATTTGACAGGTGGATACCTCTCACTTGACGGGACACACTTATCCATTCCTTGAAATGGTAAAAACATCATAGTCCTTAGAGAGGGAAGGATTTCACCTTACATAGAAAGTGTTCCACAACCTAATGTGAATTACATCGAAAAGGACCTAGGGGTGTATTCCATATTTGCAGAGGACGATAACATTCCCTTGGAACAAATAAACTTAGATGACGGTATGTGGAACATACACTTTGATGGTTCATTCTCTAATGAAGGAAATAGAGATGGCATTATATTGTACTCTCCTGTGGGGAAGATTCATAACTTTTCTTATAGGTTGGAGTTTGCTTGCACAAATAATGTCATTGAATTCGAAGCTTTATTATTAGGCATTGAAAACACCTATAATCTAGGTTGTGGTCACCTTGCAGCTTTTTGGGATTCTGAATTTGTTGTGAACCTTATACGTAATATATATTCTCCTAGCAACAAGTTGATGAAACGATACACCCAAACTGTTTGGTCACTTATCTCAAACCTTCTATATTTCAACATTACTCATGTTAAGAGGGAATTGAACTCAATGGTTGATCAGTTAGTTGTTTTTGCAGCCTCTCCTAATCGACAACTTTTGCCACACAGACCTAATTTTACTTTTCAATCTCTATATCGTCAACATATCCCTGAAAATATAGAATCATGGCAGGTCTTCCTGTAACATCCTCGACCACCCACCAGGCCAAGAAACACTACCAACACAACCTTAAATTTCCCAAGACTTCTCTTATACCAAATTGATACCAATTTGTAGCACATCTAACCATAACCAGCTGGGCTATGCCACATAGAGATTCATAAGGAAACATCATACACATCCAGGCCAGCTAGGCCCAGGACATGCTACCTCATAGAAATGACAATTATCATATGCATATAAATATAAACATAAACAGGTCAACATATTATATTCATAAATAGATTAATGCAAAAATAACAATAAAAACATACATGCAGTAATCATAGGCAGAACCAGTAAAATAACAACATATATGACATTACTCATTAATTATAACACATGTACATATACACAACATGTAAATGAACATAAAAGTGGTACTTATATTTAATAGGAGACCACCATCTACGTGCATACCTTCCATGAACCTTCTAGCTATAGACCACGCTGCTCATCACGCTTAGCAGTGGGTCACCCCTAAGTTGGGACTAAGCTCCACCCAGGGCAAGGGAATCCTAGACTAGGCTAAGTTTACAGGAAACTACACAGTGCAATTGGAAGTATTCTCTCCAGGAGCCTTCTTATGCCCAATACTCACGAACTCTCATTCCCCACATGCCTGTTCCACCCGAGAGTATACACCTTCACTGTCACACAGTCCATCGACTGCTTCACCCCCCTCTCTGGGTCTCGACAATAGGATTTATCAAGAATTATCAGAGATCTGTAGCTGGTGTTGGACTCTCTCTGGGATAAAACCACTTCCCAGCAAACTCTCTCACCTGGAGAGAGATGCTCACAGGCCTAGCAACCTGCCTCTTCAAGCACGTGCCTGACAACCCGCTTCTTCAACTAGTCTTCAACTCAATTCCCACAAGGTGAGGACAAAAATCATTGGTCAATACAACTCGGGAAAATAGAAGGCAGCAAGCCACACTCAGTCCAGGGAACTGCATGGCTGCAACAACCAACCATTCTGACATAACATGACTCAGACATTTACAAGGTGCTCAAAATTCATAGGAGACATGAATCAGTTCATGAGTTTACCACTGGTTTCAGGGTGCATGACAAGGAATCAACATAGAGGTCAATCATAGAGGTTTCGGGTTCAGACTCCCAGATGGAAGAATGGATAGAACAAACCACCTTCCCATGAGGGTTTCCTTCACTGTGCACGGGTATGAAAATGCAGACACGGAGGCAAAACAGGTTCATATGCCCTAGATCCCTACGAACTCAGGTGGAGGATGACATAATGAAAAGTGAACCCAACAACACTGGATTTCCCAACTATAACTGCATGCACCTAGGTTGAATCCTGTCTTTCTGCAGTCACATGCACTCCACTTAGCATACGTTCCTTTTCCAGGAACTTAGAACAACATTTGGTCAATTTGTCCACCTTATCCTTTTAGGAAATAATAATAAATTATTATCCCCTTTAGAGGTAATCCCCCTAGCTTAGCCCCTAGGCCCACACACTTATCCTCCTCCTTTACCCAACCTTGTGGAATCTTAGTCCCCCATCACTCTTTCTTTGTGGTCGGTCTACATGAAGCAGTGTTTTTATTTGATTAATGATCTACATAATTACTTATACAAAATCAGGCTCATGGCCTTTAACACTTAGGCTCTCCAACCTAATAAACACATAAGCCTACCACCTTTTCAACACTCATCTCACCAGACTACAAAACATGATTACAATTCATAATATAACTGGGGCACGTCCTTGAGGTATTACAATCCCCTCCCCTTATTTTTGCACCGTCCTCAGTGTAACTCTTTACACAACATCAGCAAGATTTCCAAAATCTTAAAAAAGATGCGAGTATTATGCCCACATAGCATATTCATGCTTCCATGTCACATTCTCAGGACTGTACCTGTTCCACTGGACCTTTATAAGCCCTATGGCTCGATTCTGGAGTTGTTTTATCTTTCGGTTCCAATATGCGCACATGATGCACTTGCAAGATGCCTTCTTGCTCTACCTGAATCACATTCCAATCAATAACATGATTAGCATCAGGTATAAATTTCTTAAGCAATGAAACATGAAACACATTATGTATATCCATGGATGCAGTTAATGCAAGAATATATGCAATGTATATAAATGTATATACAAGAAATTCTAATAGCATTATAACCTTTATACAAGATACACAACCTGCAATAAATAAAGAATTGTACTTATATTTTGATTGAGAAGACTTCCATATCAACATGGTCTAGGCCAAGGTACCAAACCTCAGCAGCACTCCAACAATCCAAACCTCAGTAGGAATCCAACCAACGGTCTCTCATTCCGCACATGCATGTCCCACCCCAGGAGTGTACACCTTCATTGTCACACAGTCCATCGACTGCTACACCTATCCTTCCTTGGGATTCAACAATAGGTCGGGTCGGAAGTCTCAGAGCACTGTGGCTTGAGGAGTTCCAACTTCTCTTAGAGGTTTCCAATTAGCATCTTCCAGAGCTACTCTTTGTAGTCAACATTCTAAATTTTATCAACATCATCTCATCTGCATCACCCACATGCAGTTATCATGAGAAAACATAAAAGAATTCGTTTAGGAACTCCAACTTAGCTCAAAAAGGAATTCAACTTTTTCCCCAAAACATGAAATTCCATTTCATAATTCTTCTTGGTTGTTTCCATATTAAGATTGCAACCTTCCTTGTGGTTTTCCACAAACACCAAACTGCATACCATTTTTCCTGCAGGGCTTCATCTTGCATACTGCCAACAATTGTCAGTATTTGTTGTACATCATAATTCAATTGAAATATGTACAAAATCTTATGCAGTGATCTTAGAATTTCCTACACCTCGCAATTCAGTCACAATCACCCAACATTTTAATGAAATGGAATGACTCGTCATTCTATGCATATGCATGTTCATAGTAATATCTGTAAGTTCATTACTTCCTTTTTCTGAACCAGAAATTTTCCTGTAGTCAATGCTCACATGACTACTTGACTTGCAACTTTCTTGTTGCAATGTCTAGCAACTCCTGAAATGTCCTCAACTTCATGAGTTCACAACATTTAAATTGTTAGTAATAATTATTTCCATACGATAATATATATATTCATGTACTTACAAAACATATTCAACCATTGCATTTAGTATACAATTCTATCACTACTATGCATGAGTGCAATTCTCCATGCATACTTATTCAGTGCACCTTTCATTGAATTACATAATTCTCTTTATCTCAGTCATGTATCTCACCATCCATGAGTTGGAATTCTGGCCAATGTGTTGACACATTCTCCACACACTTCCTATTGTCTTCCCAATTAATTGGATGTCTTCCTTTTCGACCCAAACACTACACCAAGAATATAATTTTGTGGTGTTCATTAGTGTTAACAAAAAGGTTGCAGTCCAAGTTTTATTTAAAGGTAGGAAGATTTTAGTACCTGTGTGGCTCATAACATTTCCATATCCATACTTTGCCATATCTAACCATGTCCTAGTCTCATACATGACTAGCTTACTGGCATTCATTCCTATAACAAGTTCTTATCTTTTAATTCTTTGGTTATTACCCCATAACCAAATTAACATGACATTCTACTATGTCAGTGTGTTCATTCAGAAGCTAAAAATATTTTAATTAATACAGGCCTCTAGCCTTTACCACATCTAGTGGTATGCACTCAATAATATAATCATGTGATTTTATAAAATAACTCTGGCTGAGGAAATTCTTACCTAAATTTCCTTTCAGCAATTATGCAAAAAGAGTAATAAAAAATCATACTTGCATGAATGGCATTAATAAATTTTATACTGCCTGAATCTCTGATGGCAGTAGAAGTGACACAACTCCCCTACCTCCGTAGGGGTCTGTCGACCTCTCAGTCTCGGATCTTCACAACACTGAGCTATATTAGCTCTTTTGGGTCCCTAATGGAACCTCCATGAAATAAATCCACAGGTCCTTATGTGAAACTCCGCCTGCGTGAACAAGCACCAGGAGAAAGCTTCCTCTCTGTGACCACTGGCTGTGACAACGCACCTAACCAAAAGTTGCTTTGTGACTTCGCATGTCGGGAAATCGTGTGTGATCCAACCCTGTCTCTTTGACTCTCGAACTCTTGAACTAGAGCCTAGCGCGTGCTAGCTCCTTTCCTTTGGCTCCCACTGATGCGACCTTTGGCTATGACCTGGGGCCAAGCTTCTGAATGCTTCACGACTTTGTGTCTCCTGAATTTTTCGTGCTTGTCCTTCCGAAACCCAAACTAGTGAGTTTTGCTCGCCAGATCAACGATCCACAATCCCTACGATCCAATGGTCCTAATCTCCTTTGTGAATCGAAACTTTGCATTTCACGAATCGAAAATTCGCATTTCGCGAATTGAAACTTCGTGTTTCATGAAGTTAGACAATGGCTTCCTCCCTTCTCCTGATTCCCAAACTTGCAAGTTCTTTGGGACCAGATCTACGGTCCAGATCCCTCCTTCGATCAAAGGCTGTGATTGTTTAGTGAACTTGTACTTCACAAGTTCTCATGACTCCTACCTCTGAATTTTCGAGTTGCGAGTCAGTGAAATGTTGATTTCTTGCCACGTGTCCCTTCTCGACAGATGGCTAGGATTGTTGCAGCTCCTAGCTCCTCGGGTGTTTACCTCTATTCCTTGTTGATATTCCAAGGTCTAAATCCTCAAACTCCCAGATTTTCTGCCACCTGTCAACTCTGAGGATGGACTATTCTGATGATTTCGGAACTTCGGGACTTTGCAAAGTCCACTCTCCTGTGAAACTCCAAAAGGTTAAGGTGCATTCACCTTACCTGGATCCAACGGTTGTTGGTCCACGCACTCAGATCCTACTGTCCATATCTGATATTCTCTTGTGCACTCTTCTGAGTATCTGGATGTATATTCTATGGTCCAGATCTCTTCCTCTACAACTGATCTGACGAAAATTGTTGCTCCTCCTCCTGAGATTTGGCATTCTTCCCACACTTGAAAGATTTCCAACGTTTCGAAGGTCTCATCCTTCGATTGTCCTCCTGTGAGTCCTGTGACTTTGGGTCTTGACTTCCACCTTCCTTCCTGAGATTTTGTCAATGAAACTTGACCTCGGCCCTACGCACACTTGCACTCTATGTAAAAACTTGCACTACTCCTCCTGAGCTTTCAGCTTGCTCAGTCTCTAAGGGACTTGGTCCTTATGTTTCCTTTCAAAGGAAAACTTTGTGCCCTCCTGACAACCTTCTGCTCAAAGCACACCTTACAGAGCATTTTCTATAGAGTGTTCAACAACTCTATGAGTATCTTCCTCTGATACTCTTCTCCCTAAACTCGACAAAGAGTTCTCTCTATTCACACTTGCACTCACACGATGCCCACCTGGAAGATCCCTACAGAGTTTTCAGTCACTCTATCTCTCTCTGAACTCAACACAGAGTTCTTCCTCTGCACTCCTTGCACTTCTACTGATGAAGGTTCAACGATATCTCTCATGAGCTTCTCTGATGTTAACTTACCTCTGTCAATGCACTCCTTACACTCGAAAACTCAAATAAGAGAAACAATTGAAACTTATTCAATACTTCACTAGTTTACGCATTCAAACCAGTTAATCTCCAAACATTCCCATGTCACCTTTGTTGACATCATTACGTCACATCACTTACGTTTTCCAATTGCAGGGGCATGCGGTAGCGGTTTGGAGTAACCTTCCTTTCGTCCCGCAATTTTTCTGACGTTGACATGTAACCCCTCAGTGGAACCGTGGTTTGGATTGTGGGACCGCCTTGGAGAATTAATTCCCTTGCAACTTGGGTCCCCGTAATGCCTTTTGGTCGTTGATCTTGATGTATCATGATCAACGCCAATGTGGGTCCCCTGAACTTTAACTATGTTACGTAACCTCGAGCACCACTAACTCTGCTCAGATAGGATGCCATGTGGAAGAATACCAGTGGCCGACACGTGGCTTAGTCAAATGAGTGACACATGTCACGTTCCAAATGGAATTTCGATCTTCCATGGGTTTGGAACCCACTTATACGTGGCACACAACCCATGTGTCCACGTCAATTGTAATATACCAGATATGAAAAGTATGCAGAACAGAGATAAAATGCTAGAACTTTAAGTATGAGAGAACTAAAGGGGGCTTCTGTCCATATACCACTTCAAAAGGATTCATGCGTGTAGTTGTATGGTAGGAAGTGTTGTACCACCATTCAACTAGGGGTAACCATTAAGCCAACTAATTTTTCTTTTCAGAGGCAAAACACCTTAGATATGTTTCCAAACACTTGTTGACAACTTCCGTTTGACCATCAGTCTGGGGATGATAAGTTGTGCTTAGATGCAATTGGGTGCCCTGTAGCTTAAACAGTTCTTGCCAAAAATTGCTTGTGAAAGTTGGGTCACGATCAGAAACAATAGAGTGTGGCATACCATGAAGCTTGAAGACCTGGTCCATGAAACTTTGAGCCACCGTGGATGCAGTAAATGGGTGTTGAAGAGCACAAAAATGGGCATACTTGGAAAGGTGATCCACAACCACCATTATGACTGATTTATTTCCTGATTTGAGTAAGACGGTAATAAAGTCCATAGAGATATCCTTCCAAATAGCAGGTGGAATCGAAAGCGGTTGTAGTGTGCCCAGAGATTTGACTGTTTCTCCCTTGTTGCATTGACACACTTCACATTCAACGACAAAATTACGGATGTCCTATTTCAAACCATCCCAGAAGAAAGAACGTTTGACCCTGTTATAGGTTTTGGTGAACCTGGAGTGCCCCGATGTGGGTGTAGCATGAAGCTTAGAAAGTACCATGGATTTAAGCTTTGATTGTTTACTTAAATACAAATGGCCTTTGTATCAAAGCTCATCCTAGATCCAAGAGTACACTAGGGGAGCTGGAGCATTGGTCTGCAATTGTTGGATCAGATGCGAACTTTTGGGATCTTGTAGCCATTCCTGGTGCATAGCTTGGAGCCAATCTAGTACAATGAAGGAAAGAGGAAAAAGGAATCCTTCTTCTTCATATTTTCAGAACAGTGCATCTGCCACCACATTGTCTTTGACCTTCTTGTAAATGATCTCATAATCATATCCAAAGAGCTTAGTCACCCTTTTTTGTTGCTCCGCGGAGGAAATGTGTTGTTCCAGAAAGTACTTGAGTCTTTGATGGTCTGTATTAATTTGGAAATGTTTCCCCAAGATATTGTTGGATCATGTTGTCATTGATGCCAATGGTTTTTCATTGATGCCAATGGTTGATTACTTGGGAGATTGTTGGATCATATGTCATTGATGTAAATGGTTTGGTTTGATTGATGTCACTGGTTGATGTCAAGTAATTGATTGATATGATTCCCTTGATGAGAATGGTTGGAGGACCCATGTCCA
>JZKD02S1272486.1:727334-745844 GCA_000966675.3 Picea glauca
TTTGTTAAGCCCAGAAATCCATGCAATATTTTGAGAGTCTTTGGGTGCAACCAGTATTGCATAGCTTCAGTCTTTTTCGGATCCACCCTAACGCCATCCTTGCCAACCAGATGACCCAAGTATTCTACTTCTGAGGCACCACAAGCACATTTAGACTGTTTCAGGAAAATTTTGTGCTGAGAGAGTAGATGGAGAACTTGATCCACATGAGTAAGATGGTTTGTCCAGGTTTTTCTATAGATTAGGATATCATCAAAGAAAACTAATACAAAATGACGGAGAAAAGGATGGAAGACATGATTCATGAGGCTTTGGAAGGTGGAGGGGGTATTACACAAGCCAAAGGGCATGACCAAAAACTCATAGTGGCCCTCATGAGTTCAAAAGGCCGTCTTGGGAATGTCTGCCTCCTTCATACGAATCTAGTGATAACCCAAGGAAGATCAAGTTTAGTAAAGAATTGGGTGCCACTCAATTCATCCAGGAGGTCATCAATGACAGGAATGGGAAATTTGTCTTTAATGGTCAGTTTGTTGAGAGCACGGAAGTCAGGACACATTCTCCAAGAACCTTGTTTCTTCATGACCATGACTACAGGAGAAGAGTAAGGGCTTGTACTAGGGCGGATAATGCCTACAGTAAGGAGTTCCTGGACCATTTTCTCAATTTCATTTTTTTGTGAAAAGGAGTGGTGATATAGACAAATATTGGGAGGAAGGCTTCTGGGTACACAGGGAATGGAATGATCATGAACACCATGGGAAGGAGGGAGTTCTTGGGGAGTGGAAAATACCATTTGGTGTTTAGAAAGGAGGGCTTAGAGGTCTTCTGACACCAAGGGTGTCTATGTTGCTTGTATGGCATGGAGTTGGGCAATGACACCAGAATGACCTTTTTTGAGCATCTTTTCCATGCGATGGTAACTAATGACATCAGGTGAACCAGCCGTGATGCCTTGGAATTTATATTGGTGGCCTTCCTGATCGAATTGCATGGTTAATGCCTTAAAATCCATGAGAATGGGACCCAAAGTCCTTATCCAGTCTGCACCCAACACAATGTCACAACTTCCCATGTCAATAGCAAACATATGGGATTTTAGGTGGTAGTCATTGATTTGGAGATGCACATTTTCACAACACCCTCCACATTTCATGGAACCACCATTAGCGATCATGATTTGGAAATTGTTGGCGGCATGGATGTAGCAATGAGTTTCTTGGGCAATGCAGCGATGAATAAAATTATGGGTGCTTCCACTATCAACCAGAATGATGACCTTCTGATGCTTGATGTAATCGATTAACTTGAGGGTTTGGGGGGCAAAGAAGCTAGTGAGAGCATTGAGGGAAATGATCGGTTCCACTTCGTGAGGGTCTGAGGGAGGGGTTATGTCAGTGATTTCAGGTGACTCAGGCACAAGGGGAGTCTCAACATCCTCTTCCAAAATATCCTTAGAGATGGCCATAAAAATATTTTGCTCCTTACACTTGTGGCCCAAGAAATATTTGTCATCACAATTATAACAAAGGCCTTTGAGTTGGCATTCATCCATTTCAGCCTTGGTCAATTTTCGGATCTTTAATGGGGTGGAGGGAGTAGTGGGATTTACGGGTTTAGGGTGAGGGATAAAGGAGGGTTTATAGTTTTTGAGAGGATACAACTTGTTGTGCTTCTTTATCTTTTTTAGTAGCCTCCACCCAACTTGAAGTTCAAGCCATGAGGACATGGACCCAAATCTCCTCCTTGAGGCCACTGATAAAACACTCTCGAAAGAAAGCATCAGTCATGCCCTCTGTTCAAAAAGCCAGGTGCTCAAAGGAATCTATGAAGTCTTCTACTGTTCCTAATTGTTTCAACTTTGTCAAACAACCCAAATGGTTGGTGTCAGTGTCAAAGCGTTCATAAAGCTCAATCACAAATTGGGTCCAAGCAATATACCCTTGAAGGGAAGTTTTTCTCCATTGCCACCATTGCCAACGTTCTTGATCTAGATGGAAAACACCATATCAGAGTTTGGCCAAGTCATCTGTAATGTCGTATAAAGAGAAATAATGTTCCATTTGGGTGACCCAACCAGTGGGGTCTGATCCATCAAATTTGGTCACATCCACCCGCGGATGGCGTAGGTCACGTTGAAAGTGATGGGGCTGAAAGGTATGGGAATGGGAGGAATGTTCACCTTCAGTTTTTGGAGGTGCATTAGAGAAAGGGTCATCTATAGGGATCTTTAGTTTGGTGCAGAGTGATGCAAAGACAGATTCAAGCTAGGTGGTTAGTTCTTGTTTGACTTCCTCCATTGAGGACTGCATGGTTGTATTTATGGTTGTATTGATGGATGAATCAATGGAGGCAACAATAGCACTGAGTTGTTTCACTTCTTTTTGGGTCTCGAGGAAACTAGATTGCAAGGTGTTGAAGCAAGATTCTAGGTCTTGGCTACGAGTATGGGCCATGAGGATGGGTGAACTGAAAAGGGGTGGGCGATGTCAAAAAAATTTCCGAAAAATGATATGGATGAATGTGATAAGAACGAAGATATGAATCCAATGGAATAGGTCTCAAATAATGGTGAAACAATTTCCAGACTCATTTTTTTTTTTTTTTACACCTTTGGAGTTATACTCCAGTCTGAAGAATACTGTAGCGATGAAATCCCCAAATGCTTAACCAGAAATAAATGTGCATTTACTTGGCAACCTGAACACAGTTGCACAGCAATAGATCTTTTCTGTTTTAATTTTTTTATGTTTCTGTCCCCCAAAGGTTAGGTATTCAAGGGTTCTACAGACAAGGGTTTTCCCTGTGCTATAGCTCTCTAATATACATGCGGGGTCCAACAGTAGTACTCGACCCAATATCTCAATGCACTAACTAAAGAGGATAGACCATACCCTTATCCATACTACCCAAATACCCAGGTACTAGAGAGTATCTTCTCGAGTGTTGTTCTTGGTGGCACTATAGCAGTCAGGCAGCCAATTGATTTATCTAAAGAGGGCTTTCAGGAAATCTAGGTCGATCTGTACACAGGTGTATTCTGATGTGCTACCACTCGAAGGGGTACCAACAGGGGTTACAAGGGTGGCCAACAGATGTGTTCTTAAGAACCACTTATATTTCCTGCGTGTATGAATCCCTCAACCGCGGGTTTATGCACATAATGATAGATCTATGTGGCTTAAAGACATTGGAATACATCCCTACAGAGTTTTCAGTCACTCTATCTCTCTCTGAACTCAACACAGAGTTCTTCCTCTGCACTCCTTACACTTTTGTCGATGAAGGTTCAATGATATCTCTCCTAATCTTCTCTAATGTTAACTTACCTCTGTCAATGCACTCCTTGCACTCGAAAAATCAAATAAGAGAAACAATTGAAACTTATTCAATACTTCACCAGTTTACGCATTCAAACCAGTTAATCTCTAAACATTCCCATGTCACCTTTGTTGACATCATTATGTCACATCACTTACATTTTCCAATTGCAGGGGCATGCGGTAGCAGTTTGGAGTAACCTTCCTTTCATCCAGCAATTCTTCTAACGTTGACATGTAACCCCTCGGTGGAACTGTGGTTTGGATTGTGGGATTGCCTTGGAGAATTAACTCCCTTGCAACTTGGGTCCCCACAATGCCTTCTATCCATTGATCTTGATGTATCGTGATCAATGCTAATGTGGGCCCCTCGACCTTTAACTATGTTATGTAACCTCAGGCACCACTAACCCTGCTCATATAGGATGCCACGTGGAAGAATACCAGTGGCTGACATGTGGCTCAGTCATATGAGTGACACATGTCACGTTCCAAATGGAATTTTGATGTTCCACGGGTTCGGAACCCACTTATGCGTGGCACACAACCCATGTGTCCACGTCAATTGTAATATACTAGATATGAAAAGTATGCATAACATAAATAAAATGATAGAAATGGAAGAATAATAGTAATATAACCAACATAATATCCACAATAACAAAGAAATGATATAAGAACAACAACAGAAAGAACACTTTGATTCAGAAAGCAATGTTCATGGGCCTCTTCGAGGGGGCAACCTCTAGTTGAGCAGCACTTTCTTACAATAATCTCCAAGCTAGGGTTTTCATACCCTCGACCCCTATTTATACTAAATATGTCTATCAAGAGAAGCATCTAGAGGAAGATCCTTCTAGAAGCAGAAGCTTCTATTAGGTCTTCTCACATCCGCCTTATTATATTTTATTGAAAGGCCTTATTAATATTGACCTTTATTACATCCGAATATATTAATCTACCTATGTGCAGGTTAGGACCCTAACATCAATCCAAGTGACATCATCATGACTCACTACTTTGGCTCTTCGGGAGCTTTCACCCTCCACTACTGTGTTTGACCTTTTAACATTGGCTTGATCCAACGGTCGAGCTCTCCTCCCCAAATCTACGATGTAGATCCACTTTTGGGACTTTGGGCTTCGACCCTTCTCTTTTTATTGGCATCAAACTTTACTTAAGTTGCGAAGTCTAAAGGGATTCTAGGTTAACTCTTTTTCACCTTCCCCCAAATCTGACAGTCGTAAGGTATTTCCATTCCTTCCGAACAGATCCTATGGCACAGAACAAACTATGTTACTCTATGGATTTTTAAAGGAATTCACGGCTAATTGCCTCGCAACATTACCAGATCTGACAGTTGTGAAGGATTCTCCTTCTCCTGAACAGATCCTAAGGTCCACATTACTCAGTGTCCCAATACCACTTATATCATGGTTTTACGACACCGATACTCTTCCTGAGCTTCGTAACACAGCCAAGGTAACTTATTGGCACTCAAGAAGGTTATGAGGTTCAAAATTGGTCCTCTAGATATAATTTCCTCTTGAAACCTTGGGTCCAATGACCACTTATCCAATCCATCTAGGTTCAGCATTGAAACCTTGGCTCTGAACTCGAATTTTGTCTACTTCGACAACAATTCTTTCTGAAAATTTTGCTTCAACTTCCACTAACATGGCCCATCCAGGTTCAGTGTTGAAACCTTGGCTCTGATACCAAACTGTAATGTCCTCGGCCACCCACCAGGCTGGGAAACGCTACCAACACAACCTTAAATTTTCCAAGAATTCTCTTATACCAAATTGTTACCAATTTGTAGCACATCCATCCATAACCACCTGGGCTAGGCCCAGGACATGCTACCTCATAGAAATGAAAATTCTCATATGCATATAGATATAAACATAAATAGATCAACATATTTTGTTCATACATAGATTAATGTGGAAATAACAGTAAAAACATGCATGCAGTAATCACAGGAAGAACCCATAAAATAACAATATATACGACATTACTCATTAATTATAACACATGTACACATACACAACATGTAAATGAACATAAAAGTGGTACTTATCTTTAATAGGATACCACCAACTGCATGCAGACCTTCCACGAACCTCACATCCATAGACGATGCTGCTCATCATGCTCAATAGTGGTTCACCCCTGAGCTAGGAATAAGCTCCACCTGGGGCAAGGGAATCCTAGACTAGGCTGAGGTTACAGGAAACTGCACAGTGTAACTGGAAGGATTCTCTCCAGGAGCCTTCTTACGCCCACTGCTCACAAAATCTCATTCCCCACATGCATGTTCCACACAGGAGTATACACCTTCACTATCACACAATCCATCGGCTACTTCACCTCCATCTCTGGGTCTCAGCAACAGGCCAAATCAAGAATTCTCAAAGCTTTGTAGCTGGAGTTGGAGTCTCTCTGGGAGAAAACCATTTCCCAGTAATCTCTCTCACCTGGAGAGAGCTTCTCATGGGCCTAACAACCTACCTCTTCAACCACGGGCCTAGCAACCCAATTCTTCAACCATTCTTCGACTTAATTCCCACAAGGTGAGGACAACAACCACTGGTCAGTACAACTCGGGAAAACAGAAGGAAACAAGCCACACTCAATCCAAGGAACTGCATGGCCGCAACAACCAACCATTCTGAAACAACACGTCTTAGATATTTACAGGGTGCTCGAAATTCACAGGAGACACGACTCAGTGCATAGGATTGCCACTAGTTTCAGGGTACATGACAAGAAATCAACGCAGAGCTCGATCATAGGGGTTTCGGGTTCATACTCCCAGATGGAAGAATGGATAGAACAAACCACCTTCCCATGAGGGTTTCCTTCACTGTGCACGGGTATGAAAATGCATATGCAGAGGAAAAATGGGTTCAAACTCCCCATATCCCTGCGAACTCAAGCAGAGGATGATAGAATGGAAAGTGAACCCAAGAGCATTGGCTTTCCCAGCTATAACTGCATGCGCTTAGGTTGACACTTGTCTTCCTACAGTCGCATGCACTCCACTTAGCATACGTTCCTTTTCTAGAAACTTAAGACAACATTTGGTCAATTTTTCCACCTTATCCTTTTAGGAAATAATAATAAATTACTATCCCCTTTAGAGGTAAGCCCCCTAGCTTAGCCCCTAGGCACACACACTTAGCTTCCTCCCTTACCCAACCTTGTGGAAGCTTATTCCCCCATCACTCTTTCTTCGTGGTCAGTATGCACACAACAATGTTTTTATTTTATTAATGATATGCATAATTACATATACAAAATCAGGCTCTTGGCCTTTAACACCTAGGCTCTCTAGCCTAATAAACACATAATCCCACCATCTTATCAACACTCGTCTCACCAGCCTACAAAACATGATTAAAATTATTAATATAACTGGGGCACGTCCTTGGGGTATTACACTTCCCTAGCGATGAGAGCATCTATGCTTTCATTCAAAATGAACCCTATAAGCCCAAGGAAATTATATCCATGGAAGATAACAAGATTTCTAAGGGATTGACTCCTCTAGAGAGTTCATTTTCATCGAGTGATGTAGGTAATAAAGAGAGACATAAATAAGAGGAGTCAAAAAGGAAGGTGGGTGAAACCATCTCCTTGAACATTGGAACACCCCAAGTCTCCAAAGAATGTTAAAATAGGTGCCCAATGTTCTGATGACGACATTTAAATGGACTTCTTGGTGGTAACTTGATCTTCCCATAACACGTAGATAATCATTTTATGCCAAGCTTTCTTATTATCCCGCAGTAGCCTCTTGATGATTTTGGTTAGGCTTTTATTCAAGGATTCAGCTAACTCGTTTCCTTGTGGGTAGTACGTCGTTGAATTCCCCAGGGTTATATTGTAATCCTGACAAAACTTTTCCATCCTCTTAGACTTGAATGCGACTGCATTATCTGTTATGATATTTACAGTACACCCAAACCGTGACAAGATGTTTGTCTCCAGGAATTGAATGATGACTGCGTTGGTAGCGTGTTTCATGGGGATCACTTCTATCCATTTTGTGAAGTAGTCAGTGGCTGTGAGTATCCATTTATGTTGGGCCGAGGGTGGTGGATTTATTTCCCCTGTGAAATCCAAACCCCACTGCATGAATGGCGCCTCGATTGAGATCAACTTTAGTGGTAGTGGTTGCATATTTCTTCTCCCATCGAAAATCTGGCATTCGTGGTAGCTGGAGACTTCTTTGTACACGTCTGGGAAGATCGTAGGCCAATAGTAACATGCCCTTAAGATTTTGTGCACGATGTTTTTCCAGTAATGGTGTCCCCCGCAATCACATTTCTGAAATTATTTTGCGGCTCATTTCACATCATTTTCCAGCAAACAACTCAACAACATTCCTCCAGGATCTTACCAGTAGAATGAGTTGTTTAGGATGTAGAACTTAACCTCTTTAAGCTTGAGAAATCTGGCCTTAGTCTTACTAACGTCTAGAGGGGCCTAGATATTCTTCAACACATAGATGATATCATCATACCATGGTGAATCGAAAAACTCTTGGGACACCTACGCAGTCATTTCTTCTTGATGAATCTCAGATAAATCAGAGATAAAATTCATTCCCACCACATCGCAAGCCGACTGTGCCATTAGCTTCACCAAACCCTGACCCTTAATTAATTTCATAGGCTTGATCTCTAGGTCATATTCCAGCATAGTTGCTATCCACTTGCCTCTCCTTCCTTCAGGGTCGGTCTAAGTCAGGATATCCTTTACTGAGTTGTTGGGCACATAAGCAATGGCATGGGAATGTCGTATGTATGTCTTGAACTCCTTCAAAGCCTTCACTAAAGAATATGCTTGTTTTTCCATGATGTCGTACCTTAGTGGAGTATCCCGCAATGTCTTGTTGAAATAGGCTATAGGATTCTCGAAATCTTGTTCGTCTTTCTATATCATCATGCCGACAATTGTATGCTTTGAGGCGAATGAAAACAGGATGAAATCCTTCGTGAAATCTGGACTACATAGCACAGGTGCTTTAGTCAATGCCACCTTGATATTGTCAAACGATTTCTTGGCCTTTGGGTTCCACTTGATCTCATTTCCATTCCTGAGCATGCAGGTGCTATGCTTTATAATATCTATCATATTTGGGATAAATCTCCTCAAGAAATTTACTTTTCCCATGAAGGATTGCACTTCTTTTTTACTGTGTGGAGTGTTGATCTTCAGGATTCCTTCCACCTTGCTAGGGTCTATCTTGATTCCTTCCCTTGAGATAATATGTCCCAAAAACTTCCCTTATTCCACCCTGAAGTGTGATTTCTTAGGATTCAGCGATATGCTAAACTTTTTGCACTTCTGGAAAGATTTCTTCAAGTGCTCGAGGTGTTGTTTTTCAGAGGTAGAGTACACCATGATGTCGTCCAGATAGATCACAATGAACCTATCCTTTTCATCAGCAAATGTGATGTCCATTGCCCTCTGTAAAGTGGCTCCAACATTCATTAGACCGAAAGGCATCTTGGCATACATGAATGTCTCCCATGGAGTTGTGAAAGTTGTTTTTTCTTTGTAGTCTAGGTGGAGCATGATCTAATTATACCCCGAAAAACCATCCATCATGGAGATATTCTAGGACCCCTCCACCTTTTGTAGGATATAGTCCATTTTCGGAAGAGGATAGTGATCCTTGAGGGACACCTTGTTTAAATTCTAAAAGTCTACACACATTCTTATCTCACCTCTCTTCTTTCTCACAGGCACCAAATTAGCTACCCATTTATAGAAATGCAAAGAAACAATAATCTTAGCGTCGAAAAGTTTCTTTACCTATTTCTTGATCAACGACAATAACAGGGGGTTTATCCATTTCAGCTTTCATTTCAAAGTTTTATGTTCTTACTTGAGAGGGATAACGTGATGGATCACCTTAGTGTCATACACCTTCAAATCATCGTATCTCCATGCGAAAACATCAGGGAACTCCTCCATGAGCTTGACGTAGTATTGCTTGACCTTTGGGTGGAGCATTTTCGATAAATTGATCATTTTTCAGGTTCTCCTCAGTCCCAATGTTGCATTATTCCATGTCCTCTTCATTCATAGTGATATTGGGGTTCTTAGCCATGTCATTTTCGTCAAACATCTTCTCCAGTGGTACTAACCCCTTCAAAATGATGTTATTTTTCAGTGGTATTATGTCCCTTCCTGAGATCTGGTTCTGGAAAGGGTCATCACTACTATGCCCATCTGCGCTCCCATATTTGTCGTAGCAACATTCGTCATCAATGTTTATGTTAGTGAAATCATCGTTCATCTAAAGGAATCTTTCTACCTGCTTGTTGTCCTCAAATACCTGCCAGTTTTTTATATTATCAGGAACTGTCAGCCTATGTTTGACTTCAATATCATATTTTTTGTTTAGGAAGATGGGGATTTTGAAAAATGAGGCCGAGGTGGCCAGCGCATCAACGATCTAAATTTTCTCCCTTGGGATAACATATATGTCATACTCTGAAAAATCCTCGAGGAGGTCCAATGCCAATTTCCTGTACGTTCTCAACCTGGGGTGCTTCGTCTGATATATGCCTTTAACCTAGTTTATGACCAGTTCAGAGTCTCCACACACTGTTATCCTCTTTGTGCCTAATTATTTCAACACCTTCAGGCCTAGAATCAACGCCTCATACTCGACCATGTTGTTTGTGCACTTGAATGTGTTCTTGTAGGAGCACAACTTTGTGCCCATTTCAGGGGGGTTTACCCACACGCCGGCCCCAACCCATTCTTTATTGACCGCTTCATCGAAGCTCATGTTCCGTATCCTATTTTCTGCATGGTCCTTCGAGTCGGCACACTCTGTTGCTTTCCGAGTGGTTTCTTCATCGGCTGTCATGATGGTTGTTGGTTATTATTCTACAAACTCATATCATTGTAGAATATAGAAGAACCAACCTTAGTTTCGATGGAGTATATGGGATGGTTATTTGGCTACGTCTTGCTTCTCACCATGTACTTCAGCAGCAATTCTCTATACAACCATCTATCCGGGCCAAATATCAAAATGGTGGCGTATGACATGTCCATTTGCAGGGTCCCCTTTAACTTTGTAGCCCACTATATGGAAAGTAGCATGCCAAAATTCGAGGGTATGTCCGCCACGACCATGTCCATCACCATGTTCTTCAAGGGGATCTACGCCAGTGACGTGACCAAGTCTTTAATGAGACCCAGGCACTTGAATTTCCTTGAGTCAAAAGAGAAAAGGTCATTGTAAGTTCTAGTGATGTATAGACCCAATTCATCCATGATCACCTTTGGCATGATTTTGTGCAATGCACCTGAATCGAGCATGGAATTATGAAGTGTCATGTCATGGACCTTCAGACTGGCATAAAATGGAGGGACGTCCTTAGTATCACTTGTCTCTTCAATGCGTGGACCAAATAGGATAGCGGGGTGATCATCTTGGACATTTAAAGTGTCGAGGGTCCCTCCCATTTTCAACATTTTAATAATTTTCTCCTAGTATTCACCCTTTCAGATAAGTTTGTTGAAAGGGATAGAGATTTTGATTTGAGCCATTTCATCTTCAAAGTTAAAGGGAGGAAAGACTTTCTCTACCTCTTTTCCACTCACTTCTTGGCTCGCCTCCAGAGCTTTCTTCGGGGCCTCCTCCTTCGACTTTGCCTTCTCCGTCACATTCTTGTTCACATTGTCCATCCTTGGTCAGCTTGTAGAAGGGGTGTCCGTCGGAGGTTTCCTTACGAGATTCGTCTATTGAGGCTCAGTGGATGCTTGTTTTCTCCCGAGGTTACATTTCTTCTGGAACTGCATGACGTTCTGATAACCCTTTCTGAACTCTTTCATTTCCCAGGACAACACATCATCGGCTTCCTCAATCCATCCATATTCCGTCTCCAGCATAAAACCATCATGTCTTCTCATGTACTGGTCATGTTCACTCTTTGTCAGAAACACGCATGGATTCTTATCATTGCAACAATGCATTTGGTCCTCAAACATTTGATCGAAGTCTTCATCCACATAGTTGTTTTGGAATGGAGGCCTTCTTTGTTGGTCTCCTTGATATCTCTTCTCCCTTTGTTCCCTTTTCCTGATCTGAGGGACTTGATCCCTTATTAGGTTCTGATTTCGAGGTTGGGGGTCCTGCTTCTCCCAAGCGGCGGGTCTGTTTCCCACAGACATTTTCTCCATCAGTTTCTCCATGGTTCTCACCATTAATTTGAATTTTTTGTCTGTGGATCTCGATGTTGATGGTTGCGCATCACCTTGGGGCCTCTTATATCCTCTATTGAATCTCTATTTGATCTTTGTTGAGGCCATCATATTTACCTCGACTTTGATCACATTTCTAATTATTGTGTCTAGACTTGCTGATCTTCTTTATCTCAACAACGAGTTGAAATCATTGTTGAAGGAGTCAGCATATTGCAACTGTGCAACCTAGGGGGGTGGCTGGACTTCTGTCGGGATTGAGTTATAAAATTTCATGAAACGGGCTAAGAATTCTTGCACTGTCTCCTCCGATGCCTTCTTCATGTTGTTGTGTACTGTGTCAACAACTGCAAGGGATTCTTCTTGTCTTCCCATCTATTGATGAAATACATTTTGAATGCGGTGAAATATTGAATACTCATTGTTCGTAGGGATTTGAACCACTTCCTCACCTCCCCTACTAAAATCTTTGTGAACAACCTCATTTTGCATTTGCATAGTCCACCTCCTCCAGGTCGATGAAGTTGTTGAACCAATCCAAATGCTTCTGGGTTGAAATGTTCCCTTCAACATCGTAGAGCTTATTCCTCTAGCTGTAATTCTGAGGCAAGTCATGCAGCTGGGCTAGTAGAATGAGAGGGGTGAATCTGGCAACCATGGATCTAGGAGGATTTGGGGTTTGAGGGATATTATTAGATATCAGAGTTGGAATCTCTTCTGATAAAAAACTATCTCATCCAAGATGGTTTCCGACTTAGACCTGAATAGGGTTTGCTCAAAAAATGTGTCAAACTCAAGGTCGTTGATGCTTTGCATGTTGTCTTTTGGTAAGGACATAATTTCGTCTAGGTAATAGAATGGGTCTGATGCTTTCTCTCTAGTCCTACGCATAATTTTCTTGGGGTCGTACATAGACTCTGTAGGGTTTGGGTCAGTATTTTCTCTAGTATATATTGTCTTCGAAGCCAGGGTTCTTGAACTGTGCTACTTGGAGCTATTGGTATTTTTTGATTGCAGTCGCCAGGGTAAAGGTTTCATTCGATGCAGATGTTTGTCCCTCTGTTACCCTCAGGGTTCAAACTACAATGTTAGTCGTTCTCCAAGGGAAAAATCTTTTCAATTTCATTCCCCGACAGTGGTGTCAGAATGTTAGCACTCTATAAATCTATTCGGCTGATAAACAGAAACAGAGGTAACCATTTCAACCAAATTTGAGACCCGAAAATAGCCTTTTGGACCTGGATAGGGCTCTCTCGAGAGGTGCGATCTTCGTTCGTGATATGGATTTAAAAATGTGACTAGATTTAACACCTTTGAAATAATGGGTTCTGGTTATATTGGCACAAGAAAGTAAGACTTGGGCTATGTAGTCGATTCAAAGAAGGAAATATAAACAAATGACTCGGTGATTGAACTTGAGAGGATAAGGATAAGAGAGCAACAGTCTTCAGTGAAAAATCATAATGTGTAGCAGGGAGAAAACACAAGAAGTAACTAGGAGCACCACTGCGGGTGAATTCAAAGTTAACTTTTAGAAGAAAAGGTTTTGTCTAAATGGTGTGAACAAGGGGCGTTGTGCAGTGAATCCACAGGTTCGAAAATTTATTCTGAAATAGACAGAAAAATATATGAATAAAGATAACAGGAAGCATGTACGCAAAGAAAGAGGCACAATACATCTGACTACTACAATTAGAATCTTTTCATCAAAGCTATAGGAATTTTGCATTAAGTTTCATTCGAACACAAATTACATACAATAGCTATTGTCTATACTAAATTTGCCAACCAACTTGGCTTACATAAAAAAGATCAAATATATAAACGAGGGTGCCGCTTGGGCTACCCTACTCTTATAACTGTTATCTCTACAAACTAGGGAATCGACTGTTCTGCGTTACAAAACTCTTTGTATGAAGTTTTCCAAAAATAGACAAAGATACATTTGGATACATCATGATTGTTGTAATCCTTCATGGGGATTCGATTTGTCGATTGGGTATCTAGGGGGACAAGTGTTTGTCAGAGTCTCGCTATCTGTTGTAATGACTTTGATTTTCTATTGTGTGCTCATTGGCTGGGGGAAAATGTCCACGGAAAGTGGAGGTAGACATTCACGACCATTATGAAAAATGGCAAAATGTCTCGGGTGATGTTTCCTTCAAAAATGATCAAGATTTGCCTTCCGTTTGTGAATACAGGAAAGAACTTGACTAATCTTGTTTCTTTTGCTCGCTAGCAAGATATGCACGTGATATCTCTTCGACCGCTTCATGTTATTTGAAGTGTCTGGAATTCCTTTCTTCTGACAGCCGATGTGCTTCACGCAGTTGTACAATCATATCCTATGCCTCCCAGAGTTGTCTTTTTAACAACTCCACGTTTCCTTCGCAACCTTGTGCTATTAATTCTTCCCTGATATTTTTCGCCAGTTGTTGTCTCAACTCTCTGTTTTCTTGGTATAGTTTGGCAATGGTTATCTTTGCTTACTTCATCTGTTGAGTTGTCTCTTAATCATTTTAACCTGAGGCATCCACCCTCCTCGTCCTACTCCCACTTTCTCGGTTGGTACCTTCAAAAGGCTCCAGGCGGATGGCATGCATAATTAATTTTTCAATGATCGATCATGCACGCGACTCATCTGAGATTCGAGTTTCCACTAATTCATTTTTCTTCCTTGGTTTTCCTCTTCTCCGAGGTATCCGTTGTTGAGGGGACAAGTCTTCCACCGTCCTTTCTTGCTACACAGTTTCTTCCTTTAAAAGTCCTACGCGGTGTGATGTTGTCATTTCCGGAGATGAAAGAAAATTCTCCTTTTCATCTTTGGGGATGCCTATTCTAAGTGAAAATGAATCCCAATCGCTCTGGGGTTCAGGTCTAGCGATCTTGCCACTACGTGTACCCTTCTTCATGTTTTGAGAGGTCACCATGATGCGACCGGTACCTATTTTGCGCACAATGTATCAAACAGATGCCCAAGATGGAGAATTCGATTGACCTTGGCCTGTGAGAAAACTTACAGACAGAGCCTAAATCTGAATTCGTGAATGTCCTAGGTGAAGAACCTATGGGATTTATAACCACTCGAGAGGACCAAAGAAACGTGCCAAAGAATAATGAATTCATGGCGATTGTATGTTTCGAGTAGAGATGTATATTTTCCATAACACATCCCTGTGTGTAAAGTACAGGCGATAAGGGATGCAAATCATATATGATATGAACATCGCACTTTTTCATTCCTTCAGCTCTCATGATGGACTGATAATAGTTACAACACTTAGCGACGTGACTTCCATTAACTACTTGACTTTACCTGGGGCATGTAGAGACTAATTTTGACTGTACCTGACCTTTTGGAAATGACATACAAGTATCGTTTATGCATGTTTCTAGCTCTGACATCCCTTCCCATTTCCAAGGGACAATCGACCACTTGCTAACTTTGACCCTTTCATTTATATGTACCCGACTTCACATGTTTGGATACATGGGACATTACTCGACTCAAACAAACTCTAAATGGAAAGAAAAATGGCGGCGCTAAGAGTGTAAACAATGAGGAAGCACAAAAACTGTTGCAAGAAACTCATGGTTCTGCAAATTCTTCCATTCATGTAGGAGGTCATTTTTCTGCTAAAACCAATTCTTTCAATATTATAAGAAAAGGATACTATTGGCCTTCCATATTTCCTGACTCTTACATTTTTTTGAGATCTTGTGACAGGTGCCAAAAATTTGCAGGGAAAGAATGCCTTTCAACCATGCCATTACAACCTGTCCTCCCAAACTTTCCTTTTTCAAAGTGGGGATTGGATTTTATTGGTCCTATTAAACCTCCATCTTCAGCAGGACAATTCTTTATTTTGACAGCCATGGTCTATTTTACAAAATGGACTGAAGTTGTCCCGCTTAAGCATTCGACAGATGATCAGGTGATTTCTTTCCTTGAAAATAACATATTTTCCAGATTTGGTCTTCCATTGGAAATTATTACAGACAATGGTCCTGCTTTTATTTCTGCTAAGCTGACCTAATTTTTAGCTAAGTTTGGAGTTAAACATTTCACCTCGTCAGCTTATTATCCCCAAGGAAATGGGCAGATCGAGTCTACCAAAAATAATCTAGTAAGAATCATCAAAAGGCTCATCGAAGGTAAGCCTCTTCAATGGCACACTCTCCTCACTTACGCCCTTTGGGAAGATCAAACTACCACCAAGGTGAGCATTGGTTGCACTCCTTTCCATCTTTTTTATGGTCAAGAATCCATTCTGTCTACTGAGCTGGAACTTTCCTCCTTAAGGTTAATGCTACAAATCAAAGAATTAAATTCTTCTGATGTTTCACAAAGGATGAATGCACTCCTATATTTAGAGGAGCAAAGGATGTTTTCCTTGGATAATATAAAAAAAGAGACAATAGTCTGTTAAGAAGTATTTCAACAAGAGTGTCAAAACTGTCAAATTTAAATTCAATGAGAAAGTACTATTGTGGGATTCAACTCATGTTGATAGGGGAAGACACTTAGAGTTTCAAACATTATGGTTGGGTCCTTTCAAGATCATTGTTTTCCTAGGTACAAACTCTTACATTCTAAAAGATTTACAAGAGCAATTGTTTTCCTACAACACTAACGGTTCTCACTTAAAACACTACGTGGAACCAACTTGAAAAGTTTAACATTGTTTGGATTGTTCTGTATATTAGTAGTTCAGTTATGTTTTCATACTTTTTCACTACTTCTTTTCAATTCTGCTTTTACAATAGTTTGTATTATACTTTCATTTTAGTATTTTTCCTTGTTCTTTTGCAATTTTGTCATTTTATTTCTATTGTTTAAAATTTTGCAGTTTCATTTCTGTTATGACATTTCTTGCTTTTGCTCTTTTCGATTTCAAATTTTGGTCAAGAATAAGATGTTGGATCAGTTCTACCACAGTGACACTCCTACAAGGTATTGTTAGTCAACAACAATCAAGATTACACAACTATTACGATGTTCCCCCTGAAAGCATAATTGAATTTGTTATCTGCTTTCAATGTTGTCTTATGAGGAAATTGGTTACCTCCTGCTTCTTCTTTCCATTTCTTCATCCATTTGAGATTCAAAAGAGAAAGTCCATAAAAAAAAATCTCCTTGAAGTCAAGAGAAATTTTTTGTTGAATGATTATACATACAGGGATAAACCCCCTCATACATAACATTTTCCATGAGTTATTCCCAAATTTCTGATCATTTTTCCATTAAAGCCACTCACTTCCCTCTGTTGCATAATCATTCAAGTTATATCTTCTTGATCTATTGTTCTTGGTCTACAAAAGCATACATTTTGAGTTCTTAATCTGTTGGAAACATATTTCTTTGTGGAGTTGCCAATTTGTTGACGATAAAAATCGCAACGAGGAATTCCGCCCGCAAAGTATTGCTAAAGCCTATTATTTAAATTATGATAATAATATATTATACTAGTAGGTGGGGCCCCCTTGTATACTGGAGGATTAGAGATAGCCATATCACACATTTTATGATGTTGTTTTGAATGTTTCTTACAAGGTATTATATGGTTGATGATGTAGTCTTGGTTTTGTTTTTGACATGATGACAGGTGGATGATGCATTTATGGGAGGTTCTGTTATTCAAAGATTTAATTTCATGGTATGATTGGCCTATATTTACAGTTGTTATATTCGATCATGTCACCATGATTTATTACTTGGCTACACCTACACAAGACATATGTTAGTAAGAACATCAAACAAAAGAAATAAGAAAGAAACTTAAAAAAAAATCCAAAAGAAAGGGGCATATACTATACTATGTTAGAAGTTATGTGCAATATAAATGAAAACAAGTTAGTGTTAATCCTAACTAGTAATGGTTAGTGGCTATGCGAATTGCATTTGAGTTATATTGGACACATTTGATATATGGTATGGTATGGAATTTGGAAATGGTTAATATGAATTTTTGGGTGGCACATTTGGAAAGCAATGTGGTCGCAAGTTTCAATGGTTTGGAATTAATGGCATGGTTAATGGTATTAGTGATTGATGGCTATCGTGTAATTCAAAATTGAATGAAGAGGAAGATGGAATTAATGTGTAGTAAATGCACGTCACTCCATACTTCCCCCATTGAGTTGTCACCCTAGTATGGTTATTGTTGCATTTCGTTTTGCTGGTGGTTAAGCTCTGAGATCCAAGCCTGGGAAGGAAGTGCTCGGCCAACTCACTATTTTTAAAGCTATTGGTTAAAGGTATGGTTCTTTTTAGCCATCCATGAATTTCTCTCCATGTATGAACGAATGATGGCTCAGTGATGCATTGGTTTGTGTCTTCCTGAGATTGGAAACTGTGTGGATGTGTGGGTCTTCTTTCTGGAATGACTGTGTGGTTATTAGTTTTGCAAGTACAGGAATTGGTTGGTTAATTTATGCATTCACTAGTTGCTCTGTGTGAAAACCATGATGGATCTCTATTATTTTAAGTGTATATGGGTATTATCACTCTATCTTTTGTTGGAGGGTTTCTCTCTGTTTATCCTTACTGGA
Source organism: Picea glauca (assembly GCA_000966675.3). Taxonomy (NCBI): domain Eukaryota; kingdom Viridiplantae; phylum Streptophyta; class Pinopsida; order Pinales; family Pinaceae; genus Picea; species Picea glauca. The sequence continues at coordinate 745,445 of JZKD02S1272486.1, forward strand.
CGCTTCCTCACAGATATGAGGGTAACCATGTCCAGTTATATTCGAACTGTTATGGGGTTGTTGTGTATTCTTTCAGATTGCCTTTGGTCACTGTGTCTTTTCCAGAGGCATGGTCGTGGGTTTATTCACCTGGTCATGGGATTATTTTTGTGGTGTTGGAATCAACGCATCTTAGAATTCGGTTACAGGATGGCCATTCTACCAAGATGATGTTACAGGTATGAACTAACTGAGAGGGGGGGGGGGGTGAATCAGTTAGTGTAGATTATTAATCATTTCTAACTGTTTAACTTTGAATCATTGATCTTAGTGGCAGTGAGTCTTTACTGTGTAATCCAGAGTTATAAACATAAAGCAAATAGCATAAAGAATAGTAATCACACACAACATTCATTCACAA
>JZKD02S1272486.1:753262-764192 GCA_000966675.3 Picea glauca
CTACGTTTCAACATCTGAGATTCAGCATCTGTGTTCACCATACACAATCGATTGCCATCAATGACAACCTTGATCATCTGCGTCATCTCTGCTGTAGCCATATTTCCAACAGATGTATTCTTTATGATTGTTGGTGATATAAATTATGCCTTGGGTCTGCATTCCCACTGACATTGTTATAAATTAATTCGGCTCATGAGAAATGCACGTAGGTTATACCTCTATGTGCTATGGGGTAGCTCTCATTGTCCAGTGTATACTCACTTCTCCTCTGCATCGTCGTCCTATCCTACCCATTGTTGAACTATTGCGCCATTGCATAGAATGAAAGTTATAAGGAACTCTGTGGTTCTATCATGCTTGTATCGAAGGTTCTCTTCCTATTGGTTGACATGTTTGACCTTGAGTCTATCTGTGCTTTTGATAACCTAACGAACTCCTAATTACTTCTTTGATTTCATTGTTACAAAGCCTGTTTTTCAATAATCCCCAACTATTCTCACTCTTGTTGGGCATCTTGTTGATTGTCATAAATTGGTCGAGTGGTTATGAAAGTTGCTTTGAGTACTTATACTGAACTCGTTGGATTGAGTTGGTTGGAAAATTGTAATTGAAAATGAGAAATGATATATATTTAAGGGGTTGTCTTATTTTCGTTATGACAGTTGCGTTGAAAACCTAGCTCGTTTTTATTTGATTAAATTGGTTGATTGGGAATCAATGATAATGTACAGTCAGAGGGCTACCTATTTTCATTATTCTTTGGATCATTGTGTTCTTACAGCATGGTGTCAATTGCGAATTGGTGACTGTTGTGTGTTTCACTAGTCCTGATCAGATCATGGAAAATTGTGGAAATTATTGACTATGGTTTCGTTTTTCATTGTGTGTCTATTATGGAGGCATCATGCATGCTTTATTTAATTGCATCACCAGTAATGAAGATCGAATTTTATATTATGGTTGCATTACAAGTTTTATTGTTTAATTTAATGAAAAGGGCATGAAATCGGGCAATTATTAGAAGTATGTTCAATTCGGAAAAGAGACTTGTGTATATGTTTTATTTGGGAAATTGTGAATTATGGACAATGTTTGATATTTTATAGTGATATATGATGGATAGAGATTGAGCAATGTGGTTGTGGTTTTTTTTTTATGTTGTTTTAAATGAAAAGAAAGGAAATGAAAGAAACCAAGTATTCTCTTAACAAGACTGTTGAAATGCATAGTGAGTATGAGTATGATTACAGACTGTGTTAATTGAGAAGTTTCGAAGAAATTGAATGTGGGACACTGAACAGTTTTGACACACAGTAATTGTTTAATTGGTATTGGTATCTTTTGTATTGAATACAGAGTTGTTTTTATGGATTACTTGATTTTTTTTATGAACAGTATTTTTTTTCCCTACCATTCTCTCACTTTTTCTCACATTACAAGTCCCCTCGCCTTCCCATTTTCACTATCCACTCCCTGTTGTTAAAATTAAATTATAGTTAAGTTAAACTATGTATTATAACAGTTAAAGGATGGCACAGGGATGATTTACAGTGATGTATTCTTTTGATTTACGATACAATTGAATGTTTGATGATTTGTTGAGTAGTAACCATGACCTACCCCCCTTCATTTTAACACTTTTTGCTCAATAAAACCCCTCACATATCCCATAACCCTTATTCACCCCCTGCTCATTGATAAGTATTAAATGATTTGTATGGACTGGATTGCATGAGTCTAATGTATTGTTGAGCCAAAATTTGTTTCATATTTTAAAGATATTTATGTATGGTTGTTGAAGAAACTATTTGCTAATAAATAATGCATATAGGAATGAGCTTTTTCAGTAGAGGTAGCCATGGCCGAGGTAACAGAGGAATAGGAAATTGGAACAGGGTCCCTAGAAGGCCAAGGTTTTCTATACATTTTGATGCAGACTCGCAAGAGTTGAGCCAGCTATTTCAAGCTGGATTTGACAAGGAGTGGTCCAACCTATGCCAGAAAGCCCTCCCTTCCAAGCCCCGCATGTCCCTAGTATCCCAGTACCCCCTCATGTATCATTACAACCCGAAGTCCCTGAAAACGATGGATGGCAAGATATTGTCCACCCGATAGTCTCCCAACATCGTGGCTAGCCTAACTTGTCTCTACCTACTCCTCCACCTGTTAATCAACTTTTCTAAGATGCCCCTGCCCACTCACCAGTACAGTCTTCCCATGCAAGGAAAATGTTAAATATCGAGGCCCACCATGATCCTCATAAAGTAAAATCCGTTGTTGCCCCCTCCTCTCCCTCAAATGACTCTGTCAAATCTGTTTCCTCTCGCATGCATTTGAGAGATGATTACTTTCATGTTATCAGTGTGATTAGGCCTAAAGGCTCCACATAGCCCAATGAAAATTCATAGAAATCAAAGGGTGACAACAATAACAAGGGGAATATTGCCTCCCAGAGTGGAAAATATGGGTTTTAACTGTTTTTATTTATTGATTGTTGAGAACAGTTGACTTTTGAAATTTTGGATAGCAAACTATTTTTTGGATATATGGATAATATATTTTTGGATATAATTTCAATTATCGTTGATATTAATTTGTCAAATTATGAGAGTGACGATGGGAGCCACAATGAGGGATGTGTTTGATTGACTAAATAGTTTTGTTATTCTTGTTAAAGAACTAAAGGGAGTCACAAGGGGTCCCACCTACTAGTTATTATTTATTAAAAACCCTTATTATGATTTTATTACTTTTCCCCCTTAACTAAAAAGTTGGTTGAGTTTTAGTTAACTTTACTAAAGAGGTAGTTTAACTACTTCAACTAATTCTGAGTGCTTAAAGGCAAAAGGAAAAGGAGGAACAAAAGGAGAATAGAAGAGGAAGCATACTAAGCGTGCTATTGTAGACAACAAGATTCAGGGTTGAATTACATCATTCAGACATAGGTGTTGATCTATCTTTGATAGTCTGTGTAGACTTGTTTGTTTGTGAATTAAATTGCATGGCTGATAAAGGCTATTGTGTAGATTCGAGTGGGCAACAATATGTGGAAAGATGATCCAGCTTTTAAAGTTCAGTTTTTTACTTTCTGTCAGAAGTCCTTTTTTTATGGTTTTCATCGCGAACATCTAATTTTGACTTTGGCTCGAATTCCTCAGGGAATTTTGTAAAGGGAACGAGTTTTTGATAAATTGGAATGGAATAAACAATTCCTTTATGTCTCATCTATGTTGATTATTGACTTGGTGTTTTTACTTCTGTCTCTACATTTATTTATGCACATGTCATATTCATAAAATTACATAAATATTGAATTTTTCACCAAACTTTCATTTATAAACAAAGCAACCTAAGGACTTGTAACCAATACTTGTGGATTAGGAAACAATTTTTTATGGCATAAACATAGGGTGATATTCCCATATATCATGCTTTAGCCAAGTAAGATCTGAAAATGCTTGAGTAAGATCATTTCATATATTTTCCTCAACATTTATTTGGTGACCATACCGGGGAGATCTTCAATATATCTCTGGTTGATTTTTTATGGTTGATTATCATTGAATACATCTTATTTTTTGATATTGATTCTTTGACTATTTTATTTCTTAATGATTGTACATATTGCAAGGAAGCCCAATATTGAGCCCGGTCTTCAAGATAAGACCAACATTGCTTTAAATTTGTTTAACAACATTTTAGACACCAATAATACTCGGGTTGAGATTAATCATTCATGGGAAGCAATTGAACAAGACATAAGTGCCCAAGAGCGTTGGGAAGCTAGACGTAGACAATATAGAAATCAACCATAACCTTCATTTTCCTTCAAGCTTTGACCTTCTTTTCATGTCCTTAGACCCTCGTGTTTCTAGGAGAAGAAGAGGCTTATCACTTGAAATTAATCCTATTGATAAAATAGGAAGAAGGAACATTGTGTTATCAACCCAACAAATTTCTCTAAGGAGAACCTTGTCTGCTTCATCCAGTTTGTATTTCTCTACCTTACCTATCATCCACAAGATGGCATCTAGTGGTGGCTCTGGTGGCACTTGAAGTGCTTCCTCCTCTCAGTCTTCATCTTTGTCAGTTATTGGTAGCTTATATAGTCACCAAGTCCCTTTCCAATCTACCACAAACCCCACCAAATTCATTAAAAAGTATGGGATTTTTCAATTTGAAGAAGATGTTACAACCATATCGTGGCATGTTTCCTTTCCTCTTAACCTGACACCTGCTACTCGTCCACTTCCTAAATTCAAAGAGCATCTTCTTAGGTTTTCAAGGAATAACACTATCACTACAAATGAACACCTGGTGGAATTTTCTAATGGTTGTCACAACATAGGAGCCAATGACAACGATACTTGCATGCACTTATTTGTAAACTCCCTGGAGGGAAAGGTTGTGGCCGATTTCTTTGACCTTCCTCCTAAGATTCTGTCTACTTGGGGGGAGTTAGTCTATTTGTTCAAATCCACCTATGGGAAATCTAAAAGCCCAGTTGATCAGTTATGGGAGTACAATAACATCACTTATAAGGATGGTGAAACCATCAAGTCCTTCAACTTGTGTTTCACCAAGTTATACAATAAAATCCCTAAACTCAGTCAACCTCATAACCAAGCCACTTTCATGCATTACCCTCCCCCTACCATCATAGGCTTGAGGAAAAGGCCATTGATAACCTTGGTTCCACTCTTGTTACTTGTTTAGAGTATGAAGAACAACTTGAAAGAACATGTCTTCCTTAGGGAGAATCAGTTAAACAGGAAGACATGTCCGCCCTCTTACAGCTTGTACAATACATGAATAATCGTATCATATCATATGAGCGAAAGGGAAATGTATCCCCTCTCACCCCTAGAGCTTCATCCTCTTCTGCACCTCCCTTTAAAAATCCAAATGAAAATAATTTTCAGCCTAAAGTTATCATGCCTCATAGTTGGTGTAAATTTTGCGAGCAACACCACGAGGAAACCACATGTGAGGTAAAGAAGAGTGCCAGAGATAATATATTTGGTAAAATACCGTAAACTACCATCGTTGTCCTGGATTTTTCAGAGCCAAAATATGTCATGATCATCAATACTAGAAACAAATCCAACGCTACCAAAGGAAAATATGATCTTCCCCACAATTATTCTAGCCTGAGCTCATCCTCACCAGTTGCTACTGTTCCTGTTCCTAAGGTTCCTGACAGTCAAGGAAATGCCTCCCCTCTCCCCTCTTCCAAATACAATATTTTAAATCAGTTGGCCAACATCAAAGTAGATTCCACCCTTCTGGACATGGTTGTCGTCCCTAAACAACAGAGGCATATAAAACAATTCATGGAAGGAAAATATTTTGTTGTAGCCAAACTCTCCAAAGAGGTAAACGAAGAGGATTCGTCTGTAAATAAAGTAGGTGTACATAAATTTAGATACCCTATAAAAAAATGCCCATTTTATATTTCTGTAAATATTATGGATAAGATTTCCCATTGTTGCTTCATTGACAGTTGTTTAGGCCCAAGTGTAATATTGAAGATTATTATGGAAGAGTTAGGCTTGTCTTGTACAAATGAAAATGACATAAGCATGCTCTCTTATAATAGTCTACAACAAACGGCCAAAGGTAAAATCAAATATGTCACCTTGGTTTTGTGCGCAAACCCTGAAATAAGGACAAGCCTTAATATTCAGGTAATTGATATGCCAGTAAGAAATTACTCAATCATATTAGGAAGCGATTGGAAAGCTTTGACAGGTGGATACCTCTCACTCGACGGGACACACTTATCCTTTCCTCAGAATGGTAAAAACATCATAGTACTTAGAGAGGGAAGGGTTTCACCTTACATAGAAAGTGTTCTGCAACCTAAAGTGAATTATATCGAAGAGGACCTAGGGGTTTATTCTATCTTTGCAGAGGAGGATAGCATTCCCTTCTAACAAATCGACTTAGACGACAATATGTGGCACATGCACTTTGATGGTTCATGCTCTAATGAAGGAAACGAAGCTGGAATTATCTTTTACTCTCTTGTGGGGAAGATTCATAGCTTTTCTTATAGGTTGGAGTTTTCTTGCACAAACAATGTCACTGAATTTAAAGCTTTATTATTAGGCATTGAAAACGCCTATAATCTAGGTTGTGGTCACCTTATATTTTTTGGGGATTTCAAGCTTGTTGTGAACCTTGTACATAAGAGATATCCTCCTAGCAACAAGTTGATGAAATGATACACCCAAACTGTTTGGGAACTTATCTCGAACCTTCTATCTTTCAAAATTACTCATGTTAAGAGGGAATTGAACTCAATGGTTGATCGGTTAGTTGTTTTTGCAGCCTCTCCTAATCGAAAAATTCTGCCACACATACCTAATTTTACTTTTCAATCTCTATATCATCCACATATCCTTGAAAATATAGAATCATGGTAGGTCTTCCCTAGCAATGAGAGCATTTGTGCTTTCATTCAAAATGAACCCTATAAGCCCAAGGAAATTATATCCATGGAAGATAACAAGATTCCTAAGGGCTTGAATCCTCTAGAGAGTTCATTTTCATCGATTGATGTAGGAAATAAAGAGAGACATAAGAAGAGGAGTCAAAAAATAAGGTGGGTGAAACCATCTCCTTGAACATTGGAACACCCGAATCTCCAAATAATGTTAAAATAGGTGCCCAATGTTCTGATGAAGAGAAAATGAAATTTTCCAATCTGCTTAGCGAATTTCAAGATGTTTTTTCTTGGTCTTATGAGGATCTTGGTGGTTTTGATCCCTCTCTTATACAACATGCCATTCCCATCAAGGAAGGCATAAAACTAGTTAGGCAAAAACAAAGACTTATCAACCCTGCACTAGAAGCAACTATTCGAAAGGAGTTAAAAAAAATCTTGAAGGATGGAATCATCTTTCAAGTCAAGTATTCTAAATGGGTTTCCAATTTTGTCACGTTTGGAAAACGATTGGTCAGATCATATTATGCATTTATTTTCATGCATTAAATCAGGCTAGTATAAAAGATCACTTTCCTCTCCCTAATATGAAAATTATTTTGCAGCAAGTTGCACGGTCACAGATGATGTCCTTACTTGATGGTTTCTTTGGTTACAATCAAATCAAGGTAAAAAGGGAAGATAAATATAAAACCACCTTTATTACTCATTGGGGTACCTTTTCTTATGAACGTATGCCTTTTGGCTTATCTAATGCAGGTGCCACTTTTCAAAGAGCTATGCAAATAGCATTTGACGATTTGATCGACAAGATCATTAAGATCTACCTTGATGACTTAACTGTGTACTCTAAAAACTGATCATATCATTTTGGTCATCCTAAAAGAGTTCTCATGCGATGCAAGAAATTTGGCATCTCTCTAAAACCTCCTAAGTCCATTTTTGGCATTACCAAGGGCAAGCTCCTTGGACACTTTGAATCCGATTCACGAATAAACATTGATCCTGAAAGGATTGGTTCTATCCTTAGTATCCTTGTTCCCACTTCTAAGAAGGAGGTTAAATATTTTATGGGTGTTATTAAATTTTTCCGTAGGTTTGTTCCCGATTTTGTTGTGATGGTCAAACCAATTCATAATCTGCTTAAGCAAGTTCATTCCTTTTCTTGGATAGATGATGTCAAAGATGATTTTGTAGGGATCAAGAAAGAAATCACCTCCGTACCGATTTTGGCGAAGTCGGACTTTGAGAAAGAATTCATTATATACACTAATGCCACAGAGGAAGAAATTTTTCTATCCTGATACAAAGTGATGACCAAGGTAACGAAAAACTAGTGGCTTACATGAGTCAAAGTTCGTCTGATGATGAATTTAAATATTATTTTATTGAAAAACATGATTTTTCTTGTGTTTAAGTTGTTGAAAAGTTTCACCACTTCATCTTAGGTAAGCATACATTGGTAAAAGTCCCTTTACCTGTTGTCAAGTTTTTTCTCTCACAGAATTATCTTTCAAGGAAGCCTACACATTGGGTTGCCAAGATCCAGGAGCATTGTGAGCATATCTATCAACTTATTAGTGTTACCCTTCCTATATTTAATGACTAGATGAAAATGATACAAAACCCCCATCCACTTGTAGTGTCTAGTTTTTTTAAGCTTACTTTGGGCTTGCAGATACTAAAATGATTGATGATCAACATGGATAACAATTTCCTTTCCCATTAGATAGTGTGTCCACTTGTTAACAACTTGAACCAAGGTGTATATTTTCTTATCATACGTAGGGTAGTTTAGTTTTCCACCATGAAACATATTAGAATGATAACATATTGGCCTATGTCCCTGGACCAAGAAAACTCCCGTAGAATATCCACTTGCATCCATATCCACTTTAAAAGTCTTCTGTGAATTAAGCAATGCAAGAATTAGTTATTGGATGATATTTCATTTTGTTGTAATGTTCACCAATACTGAGAGGGGAGGGTGAATCAATATTGAACACTTTTTAAAAAATTTAACCTTAAGCACATCATGTAAACATTAACCATTAACAATGCCATTCATCATCACAAAAAAACATAGACAGAACACAATGACTTTTACATGGAAACCCAAATGGGAGAAAACCATGGAATTCTTTTCTTATATCATTATAAGATTACATTCATAGGAAGCACCAACTTCCAATATTCTCCAACACCAACTGGAAGGAGGCACCAACCCTCTAATTTACATGCACCAACTTGAAGGAAGCTCCAACTCCCTAATTTACCAGCACCGACTAGAAGGAGGCACCAACCCCCTGGATTTACCAGCTTCAACTGAAAGGAAGCACCCACTCCCTAAAGAACAAGAAATAACCTATTCAATGTAGAAACTAATCTTCTCAACTGAGTACCAACTCAATAATATATCACCAATCCAAGATCTTTATACACAGAGTACTTCTGACTTCACCTGCATGCTTCATTTCATAGACAATCCTTCAAACCCTACCAAGCCTCATAAAATCATTCCCAGAATGTAATCACTAACAACAACATCCACTGAATGTAACATCCATTCACGGAAATGTCCACTAATGGAAACATCCACTCATGACTATTGTGTCCTTTTTGTCACTCCAATGAGCAAAAGAAGGGCACTTGCAAGTCTAGTTGGGCCTACTAGATAGGACAGAGGTTAGTGTATGAATCAAATGACTCAATCGCATGAAATAAAAAGACAACTAAGCTAACAAAAACTAAAGAAATGAAACTAAAATGTATAAGGAAATTAGAACCAAAATCAATCAAACAATTGACCAATATTCATGCCACCAATGGAGAAATTGTATCAGTGGGAAAACACCTAAGAGAAAGGAGGACTTATGGATCCCCTCTTCCTCCTAGGGAGGGCTCTTGAGTCCCCTCTATGAGATTTATTCTTACAAATGGAAAACTCGAAAGTAAATGGTGAAGAAATCCAAGATTATTTCCTCAAGAGGTGAGGTGAATAGCTTAATGAGATTATGTTAGTATGCTCCAAGAAGGAAAGAGGTTCCTTGTAGGAGAATAGAGGCAGCATAACAATACAATGAGATTCTTGAATTCATAGTGCACCCATGGCCTCTTTTTATAGAAAATCTTTGAGGCATTATCCAATCGGTCTTTAGTGTGAACAAGGGGCCCTTTAGGGCACCCTTAGGTCTTTGACCAACCCCCCACTCAGATTCAGCTCGGATTTGGGGGTCAAATTGACTTGGGAGCTGAACCAGAAGTGGGTGAGGGGCCGACAAGAACCATAAATGTGTTGTTCACAAAAGTGCGTGGATTTTATCATACATAGTCGCGCATTAGGCACATGTGCACTTTTTTGGCTTCTTTGACCTGCGCACTTCCTGTAATGTTTCTGTGCATGTCAAATTTATAACCAGTTGTATAGTTTGTGCCTTTTGAAAATGTATTTTTGGGGCTACAGATGAACTAATAGGTGTTTGGAGATGTTGGATTCCTAGAACCATTTGTGGATGAAATTTTAGTGATAACAGATGCCCCCTTATGTGTGAGGTTAGGAGCATACGTAAAGCTGAAATACATCAATGTTTCTTCTACTGAGAGTGCCATTGTAAGAAAGAGTGATGAGAGGAACTGCAAGAGCATCCTGTCGGAGGGAGAGGGGAAACTGTGGGACCAAACCTTTCTCTACGTACGAAAATAAAGTATGTATACAAACGAGGCGGCCATTGTTGGAAAAACAGGACCGTGGAGCAATAAAATAAAACAAATGCAGAAACAAAACATAGAAGATACACAATACAATAGAGACACAGATTTACGTGGTTCACCCAGTGTGGCCTACGTCCACCAGAGAAATTGCCAGGGCCTTCCTTTATTATTATCCATCATATGAAGGGATACAACCTACAACAAACTCGTTGTAACTTCCTCTTCTTTCTCTCACAGACTCCTATCTCAAAATACAATATTCGCCATCAACCATAGCCGCAATGCATTTCCCTCATAAAAGAGGGTTGCCTTCTAGGGAAAAAAACCCTAACATAATCTCTAATGTTAGATATGCGACCTTATAATGAACGGTCCAAATTTACAATGAAATTACAATATACATTTACAAGGAAATTTTTTTTTTGGGGGCTTCACCCCCGAACCCCCATTGGGGGCCCACTTGCCCCCAGACCCCCCGGACCCTGCAGAGGGGGTATAAACATGGCTGAAAGTAAAATACCTCTGAATCAGGAAGATAATCAAGCTCCACGACCAACAATATCCCACTTAGAGACTGATCTCAACAACTCCACCATTGTTTTATATGCTGGACTCTGAACCTTCTTGGACCTGGCAAATTTCTCACCTTCATCTTCATTCTTGAATACCAACTGAAACTGAGTAGGAACTCAGTTTCTCTTTGGTTTCTCCATTTGTTAACATGTCTATAGGATTCTAGCTAGTGTGTATCTTTTCCAACTTCAAATG
>JZKD02S1272486.1:765801-806181 GCA_000966675.3 Picea glauca
TGTTACATTTGCTTCCTGATTTCTCTCCTGTTGTCCATCTCTTTGTTTCTTTGGAGCTCTGCAGTCTTTCTTCAGATGTCCTTTCTTCCCACAATTCCATCACTCTATATTTCCATGTCTGGATTTGGATCTACCCTTCCTAGAATTCCCATGGTTCCCGAAATCCTTTCCTCTATCCTTTTGTCTTCCCTTGTTCTCCATGTTCAACACATTTCCTGATGTCTCACCTGTGCTTTTCCGTCGCATTTCCTCACTAAGGATAACACCAACAACATCATCAAATTTTAAAGTATTTGAACCATAGATAGAGTTACTTACAACCATGACCAAGCCGTTCCAGTTTTCTGGCAATGAGCAGAAGATTAGAAGAGCCCTGACCTCATCATCAAAGTCCACTTTTAAAGAACTTAGTTGATTAGTAACCGTATTAAAATCATTTAAATGATCTGCAACAGACCCACCTACCGACATATTCATATTAAATAATCTCTTCATTAGAAATACTTTATTGGATGTCGAGGGTTTTTCATACAATTTGGCCAATGCATCCATCAAACCCTTCATTGTCTTTTCTTTGGAAATATTGAAAGCCATCGACGCTACCAGGCTCAACTGTATCGTTCCTAGAGCCTTTATGTCAAGAATCTCCCATTCTTCATCCTTCATAGCCTCCAACTTCTTTGTTATTCCGCCCAATGGTAGGAATAGATCCTTCTGATATAAATAGTCTTCCATCTGCATCTTCCATAACTAGTAGTTTTGGCCGTTAAATTTCTCGACCCTAAACTTTCCATCTTTAGACATTGCTCCCACTTGAACCAGGAACCCTCTTTTCCTGTGAGTTACCTTTCACTCTGATACCAGTTGTTGGAAAAACAGGACCGTGGAGCAATAAAATAAAACAAATGCGGAAACAAAACACAGAAGATATACAATACAATAGAGACACAGATTTACGTGGTTCACCCAGTGTGGGCTACGTCCACCAGAGAAATTGCCAGGTCCTTCCTTTATTATTATCCAACATATGAAGGGATACAACCTACAAAAAACCCATTGTAACTTCCTCTTCTTTCTCTCATAGTCTCCTATCTTAAAATACAATATTCGCCATCAACCATAGCCGCAATACATTTCCCTCATAAAAGAGGGTTTCCTTCTAGGGAAAAAAACCCTAACATAATCTCTATCGTTAGATCTGCGACCTTATAATGAACGGTCCAGTTTTACAATGAAATTACAATATACATTTACAATGCAGTTTTTCCTTTGGGGGCTTCGCCCTCGAACCCCCACTGGGGGCCCGCTTGCCCCCAAACTCCCCAACCGAGTGGATAGCCCCCCCGGACCCCGTAGAGGGGGTACCCCCCCTCTACACTCCCCCGCGTGGAAGAGTGTACATACTTCTGGGGTGTAAATACTTCATGGGGTATAAACATGGTTGAAATTAAAAGACCTCTGAATCAGGAAGATAATTAGGTTCCACAACCAACAAGCATGCCCCATGCTCATGTCATGTAACTCAAATATGTAAGACAATAATTGAAGTTGTATGCTGATGTAGATAACTACAGCGCCCTCTGAGGTGGTTTGATAATGGAAGATGACAATTCTGATGGTGAACATACTCTGAAAAGAGGTGATGACACCTGTAAGAAGTGTTGATGACTCGTAGGCATTGATGGCCTACCAAATTTAGAGGTCTTCAGCTAGTATAAAACAACTGCAATAGTCACAAAGTAAGACCCACCGAAACATGAGATTGTGTTGAAGTCGAATGTTAAGGGGTTCAATGACAACAGAGACTAATGATAGTTATCTTTCTGTCATCTGAGGCTCAACATTGTAAAGGTCATGTGAGTCAAGATATTGTCTCCCTTCTAGAAATTGTGTTGATGTCAACAGAAAGGAAGACGTGACTCCAAGAAGCAAAAATGCTTCATGAAATCCACTGGATGAGAGCAGGAAATGATAAGGAACATGGACGAAGTCAATATGCAGTGAGACTCAATACTGCCCTTGGTTGGGGATATATGTGAAGTATGAGTGGTAGCAACCGTGAAACTGGATCTAGCATCAGGGGGATGACTAGACATGGGTAAAATTGTGTAAGAGGTTTGACAAAGTGGACAAGCTTAGAGATCAAAGGTATATGTACTGTGGGATACTTGGGGTTTATGGACGATGTCAAGGAGAGTAGAAGGTAATGAATGCCCCAACCAAGGGTGACATGGGTTTCTTTGCTGAAAAAAAGAAGGTCGCCAAGGGTGACAAAAGAGCTATGTAAATGCTGGAAACAAAAGGATTTTTACAATGACCAAATGAATAAAGAATAATTTGGGTTGAGTGTACAAATACAGAAATGGGTGCCCCTGTGCAAGATGGCTTGGCCTATGAGGGCACAATTTGCGTGGAGAACTGGTGAAGGGTGGGGTCCCCATGGGTAGGTTTCTGTATGAGGTAAATGAATGGAGGGAAATATGTAGATGGGAAAATTGATTGTGGATGAAAGGGAGGGTTAGTGATACTGCGGAGGTGCAGTCAAACAAGAACCATGAGGAGATATCCTAGGAGTCCATTTGGGAAAGCTAGCATAATGAGAAGAAGGAGTATGTGGTTGATTCTCAAACATGTGTAAGACTATCGGGACTCCCATCCCTAGGGGGTGAAAGAAGGATGAGTGTCAAAGTGCCAAGGGGACTATGAATGGGGAAACTCATGTAGGGGAGAGTGCTACTGGGTGATAGTACCGAAATGTAGTGGAGGTGATAGTACTACAAAGCCGGATGTGAGGATCCTATAAGAAAATGTCGAGGGGTGTGACTTGGAAGATGCAATTGATATTTAGAGGGAATAATTACATGCCAGTGTCGATCATATACCTGAAGGGGCTACAAGGAGTTGTGATGACCAAGTGCCTGCACATATGAAAACCAAATACCCGACATGAACAATATATGAAGTTAAAAAACATATAACAACTATTTGATAATTTTGAACATGAGCATGCGTACCTGGGTGTGATGTGAAAAAAATGCTCCCCCAGGGCCAAGGATGGATGGTGACCCGGGGAATGTGACTGTGTAGATGGTGGGATCCTGATCTTGTGGCTGAAGACAGATCATAAAATGAATGCTCTAAGCCCCTGTAATTGAGCATGGAAGTTTGGCAAAAGGGACTATATATAGCTATGGGGCCCACAATGCCACCTCATTTGTACTTGCTTCCATAGTGAGTTGATGAGAGGATTTTAGAGGAGATTTGGAGATTATGGGAGTTCGAGCCAGTCGATCCAGGATTTGTGAGAGCCAATTTAGTGGTCTCATCCTCCTGCATAGTAGTTAGGGTTTCTTTTCTAGGCAGGTTCGTACAGATGGTCATACTATGGGTATCTATTAGGGTGCCCCCCCAAGTGCGCAGGAAATCAAAGGTTAACCATGCTGAGGTGCGAAACTATGTTGAAGACATCTACACATGGGGGTACATGAGTGAGGAAAATAGGTTCACATTGGATGCATGCATGTTCAAAGTATAGTTGCACACTGTGCATAGTTGTTTCTCCGATAGTTGCGCACTAGTGTGCAACTATGTAGCAAATAGGTGAGCATGAATGCGCTCCTATGGGTGTGAAAGATGTGCATATGTTTCTTCAACAGCTGGGCATTGATGTGAAACTGTGTGAAGAAAAGGCACACATATGTGCGCGCCTGTGGGGGGTGACAGCCGCGCACATGAGGCAAAGTTGGGGGGTTTGAAAAAACTTGTATTTTTGGAAGTTTTTTGTTTATGAATAGTTATGGTTGATCAAGTGTTGTTTGTGTGCATGCAGGTGATCAGTTCAGGATGTCAGTCCACTAGAGGGAGAGGGGCTGGGAGCGCCTCAGGGAGGCGGTCAGAGATGAGTCTGGAGTTCTGGGACCTTTGGCAGCCTGTGGGCTGCTAAATTTCTTCAACTATCCACTGATACGGGCGCAGGAGTACCTGTTGTAGTATTTGATTTCTATGTGGATCACTGAGTTGTAGTGCTTCATTGTGCGGGGGGAGCAGCTGACATTCTCTACAATGGAGGATGTCTATTTATTGGACAGGCTCCCTTTTCGGGGGAGGGCCCTACCAGTTGATCCCTAGTTGTCAGGGGATGTTCTCTTGGAAAACTTGGCATGTAGGTACTGTTCGGGGCTGAAATTTATGTCAAGGGTCGTTCGGATTGAGGGGATGGATGCACTTGTGCATCGTTGCATCACAATGATGATGGTGAGGATCTATGGATCCTTAGTGACTCAATGGGTCAGTGGTGGTATGTTGAGGATTATGCAGAGAGCATTGGGTGGAGATATTTTTCCCTGGGGCTTGATGTTGCACACCAAGATGATGGGGCAGCTTAACCGGTGTCAGGCTATCGACTCTAGTGAGTTTTCCTTTGGGTCAATTTTGGTGGCATGGTTTTTGTAAATGGTGCCCATGTTGCACCCTAGAGTCTTGTTGTCGGTGGCTGATGCACGGGGGCCACGAATGATGCGGTGGGCATCGATTTTGGTACAGCATGGAGGTGGGGAGGGTGGCCATTATTTTACGGCCAATATGGTGCATGTGTGGCGCCATATGCCATAGATCATACTATAGTTCCCATATGGTGGGATGGACTTCTGGCAGGACCCAGATATGGTTTTACCTCCTGGAGAGGATTGGGAACATAGAGGTATGTTTATGGACTTTACATTTTGTGATTTTGATATTATAGCATATGTTTTATGTATAGATGGATTTTGATGCTATCATTTGTTTGTTGTGTGTGCAGATGTGGGGCCATGAGGCCGAGAGGTGGAGTTGGTCCAAGAGTCAACTCATCAGGGGCTGGTGAGACCATTGTGGGGAGACCCGCGGGAGGGAGAGAGACGTTGGAGGGATGAGGATGGTGCGAGGCCAGCCGATGACGTGAGAGCTAGCAGGAGACACATATTTGACGACCCCGGTGCAGGGCCATCGCATGCGCCTCAAGGAGAGGCTGGCAGGGATTTATAGGATTTATGCTGTCGGTTGGAGGTGGTATTATAGGGTGTACCTGAGGGTATGTAGTCTCACATCCAGGACGAGAGAGTCCCAGAGTAGTGTGTGGGTTTCCCTGCCAAGTTGCAGACTCTGATCTGAAGAGAAGTTGTAGCGAGGGCAGCAATGACTGCACGACTGCCTCTTGGACTAGGAAGACCCCCAGTTGGGGGGCTACCTCCTGCAGATAGAGGACCTAGTGGTGGTGCTCTGGAGGCACCATGAGTGCTATGTTGTACTATTTTTGTATTTATATAGGCCAAGGAGCCCATTTTGTATAGGGTAGTGTGACACCTATTTTGTACCTATAGGGATGAGGGTGCTCACCTGCCTACGGGCGCTTTTTTGTAAACATTGATGATACATTGATCATTATATATGTGTGTGTGTGTGTGTGTGTGTGTGTGTGTGTGTGTGTGTGGATATACATGTTTATGATCTATGTGATGTTCACATGTGATGATATGACTCTTTTTATAATGCTTGATCTATATGTTGTGACAGACTTTTGATGATTTATGTATGTGTGATGATGTCTTGATGTGATATATGCCAATCTAACACTAGGTTAGCCATATTATCTACTATTTGATTGAATTTTCGTGGAATATGTGTAAACATTATTGAATCAAAGTCTCGAGATAAGAGTCTAACTTGCAGGTATTTGCAGAAGAGGAAAGGATCGCGGACACGGTACACATTGTTGAGTTGTAGGATGACAAGTTGGGAATCGAGTATGATGCTAAGGTGATGAATGTGGAAGTGACTGGACTCGACAAGGAGGCCAATGACAACAGTGTATTGTACTTTATTGTTGGTTTCTGAGGCCAAACATATGCCATTGGAGTGGAGCAGTACTCGTGAGGGGGTTTAGAGGGCCCAAGCGACTGAAGCGAGATTCTGAGTCTAGCTCCTAGCTCCATCAACGTAACTGATGTGGTAGGTTGATGGAGGATACATATGTCAACAAAACAAATGGTAGATCAAATATAAGGCAAGGAGTGAAAAAAGAAGACTAAAAACTCTACAAATGTGTACAAAAAATAAAAATCCTAGTGTAGACTAACTACGCTAAGGCGTAAAATTTCTTTAAGTACAACCTGTTGACGGGTTCTTTGAGAGGATAGCCTTCTAGAGAGGCCAGGATGTATGCACCTTTAGTGAGGTAGTGTTCGATGATGTAGGGTCCATGCAATAATGACTTGAATTTCCCATGATTGAGGGTATCATGTACGATATTGTAGGCTAGAACGAGGTCTCCTTCGTTAAATGAGCAAAGGTTCACATGGCGATCAAAGGAGGATTTCGACCATTTTTCAGTTGTCTCATTGTTTTGTAATGAAGATCAACAGTCTTCATCCAACGACTCTAAGTTCAGCAAGCGCTACTCCATTGGAGCAGTGTTAGGTAATAGCTCGATGGTGGTGTGCAACGTGGGAATTTCACACTCGATGGGGAGAGTGGATTCGACCCCATGGCCGAGATGAAATGGTGTAAAACTAGTGGCAGTTTTAACTACTGTACGATAAGCCCATAATGTTGAAAACAACATATGATGCTAGTTGGTCTTATGTTTGTTAACAATGCGCTGCAACATGGTTTTGAGGACTTTGTTAACAACCTCGACCTGTCAATTGGACTGAGGGTAGTATGGGGAGGCAAACTCGTGGGAGAATCCTAACTTTGAGGAGAGTTTGACGAATATCTCATTCTCAAAGTGTTTGTCGTGATCAAAGACTAACTGTAGTGGGACTCTTAAGCGGGTAATTATGTGGTTGAAGAAAAAACACGTTGTTGTGTCAGCGGTATTGTTGAAGGTAGGCATGGATTTGGCCCATTTGGTAAAGTAATCTACTGTCACAATGATGTACTTGTTTCCATTGCTAGATGGAGGATTGCATGTCATGAAGTCTATGCCCCATTTGCAAAAGGGGCCGGCAGTGATGACTGGATGTAGAAGAGCGAGTGTCGCTTGAGTTTTGTTGGCATAAAGTTGGAATTTGTCACATCACTTCACAACGTGAATGGAGTCATGAAACAATGTGGGCCAGAAGTAGCCTGCTTGAATTTTTTTTGGGGCGGTGGAAATCCCTGAGAGGTAGCCACCACAAGCATCATTGTGGCAATCATTCAAGACTCTGTTGGCTTCGTCGATGGTCAAACATCAACAAAGTATGGTGTCAACCCCATGTCGATATAAGATGTCATCGATAAGGAAATATCGAGGGGCCTGATGGTGAATGCATCGACGATCATCTTGGGAGAGGTGAGAGTCAAACTTCTATGTTTGAAGGTAGACAAGAAGGTTGCCATACCAGGGGTCATCTGAGGGGATGTAAGAGAGGTGTTCATCGGGAAAATCTATGTTGGCGGGTGAACTAGTAGCGTCTCATGGAAACATCGTGATGAGTTCTGCGAGAACGAGTGCTTTCTTTCTTTTTGGAGTTGCAAACTCTAGGTCCTATTCCTAAGGATGACGATCCATCAGGAAAATTTACCATTAATTTGTCATTGGCTAAGTAAGTATTGCATGGGGTTGGAATCTGCCATGACTTTGGTAGTGCGAAGCAAGATATAATGATGCAATTTCTGAACTACGAGGACAACTGTGAGGGCGATTTTCTCTTCATGATTGTACTTCAGGGGTGGCCCTGATTTTTTTTTACTGATGTAGTAAATAACATGCTCACGACCATCATCGCCTAGTTGGACAAGAACTCCTTCTACTGAGATGGTTGAGGCCGACAAGTAGAGGATGTAGTCATGATCATAGTCGGGTGGATTAATCAAAGGGGCGTTGGATAACACTTCTTTTAAATCATCAAATGCAGTTTGGGCATGTTCATCCCATCGAAATGGGATATCATGATGCAGTAGGCAAAGTAAATTGTGTGCACAAGTGGTGTAATCTAGGAAAAAGCATCATAAGAAGTTGGCTTTGCCTTGTAGGCTCTGCAATTGGCGTAAATTCTAAGGTGGTGTAATTTTTGTGATGGCTTGGACCTTGAGGGGGTCCACAATGATGCCATGTTGGGAGACGATGAACCCAAGGAGGCATCTGATGGTGACTCAAAATACACACTTGAGGGGGTTTAAGCGGATATTATACTGACGACACCATTGAAAGACAACTCGTAAGTCATCTAGATGTTGAGTTCATTTCTTGGATCGAGCGGTGAGGTCTTCCAAGTAAGCGAGAATGATGTGAGCAAGATCATGGAAAACGTAAGTCATGACACGATAAGAAAAATTACCCCATGGGGTAGTAAATGCGGTCTTATATTGATTTGTTGGGTGGATATAGATTTAATTATAGCCATAGAACCCATCCATGAAGGACAAGGCCTCGTGGATGACACAGTCATCGATAATTTGGTTGATGAATGATGTTGGGAAGTTGTCTTTGGGACAAGCATGAATGATATCGCGAAAGTCAGTGCAGACGCGAATAGTGCCCTATTTTTTGTTAATAGCGATGGGGTTGGAGACCCATGACATGTATTCAATGGGGTATATGAACCTGGTGGTGCATGGTTTGTCAATTCCAGATTTGATAGTCGTTGCTTTGGATGGGTGCAGTGGGCATTGATTTTGACGTACAGGGGTAACATCTGGCCATGTGTCAATGCGATGTTCGATGATAGAAGGATTGAGGTCGGTAATCTTTGTATATGACTAGGAAAAAATATCCCAGTATTCCTGAAAGAGAGCTTTGTAAGCTGTGAGTTCCTCAGGGGAGAATGCGACGCCAATGGTGATTTCTTCTATGATTCCTAGTTTGACGAAAATGTCGATTTTGACAGTGGGGGAAATATTGGCCATGTTGCCTTCTTCAAAAGCATTGGGAGCAGAGATAGGGTTATTGAACCAATCTATATGCCCTGATGGGATAAAATCCTTGGTTTAGATTGTGCATATGGAGGCTTGGCTAGGAGGTTCAAAGGATTCTTGTGAGAGAAAGAGCGCTCTTTGATGGAGCGCATTCCATGGGAAATCAGGTGTAGTTAGTTCATCTAGGATATCTTCGTCGCAGTGGAAAATGAGCGAATATAGGGGATCTGGGGAAGTAACATTGGTGGTTTTCACCGTGTGATTGTATTTAGGTGGTGAAGACATAGAGGGGGCATTGTAACTATGGTGTGATGGCATTCTTTTCATAAACCAAATGTCGAGACACTATGGGTTGTAGACTGTGGTTGGGGGTAAAATTTCCTGAAGGAAATGAACCGGAAAATTGGAGGGATTTGGGGGGAAATCCTCAGTCAATCTATCCATGAACCATGGAGGGGTGGGAAGTGACTCAGGTTCAGGGGAGGTGATGTGGACAGTATTTGGATATGGAATAGGGTGAATCACTTGCATCATGGGAAGTGAGGTAGTTGGGGGCTTTCTAATAAGGGCCATTTGACGACGCTTGTATTCAATGATCGTAGGACACTGGTATGTGAAATGATCAAGTGATTCACAAAGAGAGCAAGGACACCTCATCTGTTCATTGACTGAGGTCATGACATAGTGGATGTCAATGACGTAAGTACTAGATGACGTGGGTGGAGAGGGGTCTTCCTGAAAACTTTGACGTACGGTTGTTAGTGTCTACGGAAACTGAGGTAGTGCATGGAAATGGTGAGTGTAGTGGCCATACTCTGAAAAAATGGCACATGCGAATTTGGTTTGCATTCCTTTGCTTCCTGTAGTAGTGCACATGGTGGTAATACTAGGTGTGCTTGGTGACACTATGAGCGAGGTGGTTGCTTGAGGGAGTTGGATTAAATTGCGTAACTTGGGGAGAGAGGGACATCTATTGGTGGGGTGTCCCTATTTCTCACATAGTGCACAAGGAGGTTGAAATCGGGGAGGAAGTGGTTCGGTGGGATCTTTCTTCTTCTGTCTACCCCCAGCCATCGCGATGGTGCTGGAAAGTGGGGGTGAGGCAATGTGGTTGGAGTTAGTACTAGAATCTGCATCCGGATTCCCTCTATTTGGGGAGGGAGTGATGGCTGAGGAACCATCGCAGGTGTGTGGAGATACCATACCAGAATGGCCAACACCATGTTGGGGAGGGTAAGCATTGTAGCTACCTAGAAATATTGTACTCCCGGTGGGGGGTAGAAGAAGGGAATTTGAGTAATGGCTTGGTGGATTGTCTCCCAAACTAGGATTTGACTCTGGGGGAGGGTGAAATCGGGGATAAGTGATGTTGTAGGGTTCTCAAGGGGTTCCTGAGGTAGGATTTATTCCACTAGTGGGACATCAGGGAGTGGAGAAGCCTCTATGGGAGGAATGGTACCTCCATTGTCAGTTCTGTTGGAAGATATGACACACACTTGTGTTGAGGGGTGTATGGGTCCTTAAAAAATCTGGGGCCCATATCCATGAGTGGATATGCATCGGAACTAATGCATACAAGAGGTAAGATGTTATTGATGTTGGAGGAATGGTTAGGCTTGTAATGTGAAACTTGGTCGATGGTGATGATCTTCCCGTTGTGGGGGATCATCATCGTTCGAAACACAGAAGATGCCACATCCTTCATAGCGTACATGTAGCTACGTCCAAACAAGATGTTGTAATCGAGCAGGGCATCGATAAATTCAATGTCGATAAGGAAGGTTTTTCCCTCGAGTTCAATGGGGACATTTTGAAAGAGCCCTTCAGGAGAGGATGGTCGTCCATCATAAGCTCCTAGAGTGATAGTGGATGGTATTAGCTTAGGGGAGCCAAGTTTCTACCATACTGTTTTGGACATGATGCATGTGGATGCACCTTCATCAATGATACATCGATGAACTATGATGTTCCAAATTTTGACTTGTATCTAGAAAGCTACCAAAGCAGGGAGATGAGGTGCCCCACAATATAGATCGAATGTGATGAGTCTAGTATTAACATGGTTGAATTCCCCCAAGGTGGAAATCAATGATTTTTTTTGAGTGGGACAGGTTTGGAGGACCTCCAAGACTGACATGGCTATAGGAGATTATGCCTAGTCATCGACCAAACTGTAATTGTCTGTTGCCCTAGCCTAAGGGTTGTTGACATTCCGTCGTAATGGGATGTGAAGAATACAAATGGGGGGGTCAGTGTTAAGGCATGGAATCATCAAGGGTTATCTGATTGTAGCTAGAGATTCTTATGAAGTTTTGGGAGTAGCTTTATGGGGTGCATTGTATTGACAATTGTGTGTTTGTAGAAGAATTTCTTCTTCACTAGTGAGGAGGATATTGTGATCTGTTGTATTTCCAGGGTTTTCATATTGTCCCATATTTGGTGGGGTAGGATGCATCTCCTGTTGGGTATTCATCACACCTTGGTGTGGAATAGGGTTTTGCAATACCGTTGGGGGTGTTTGTTGCAAATATTGTTGAGGGGCCTGCTGAGGGGCAAGCGGCATTGGGGGACGTGGTGCATTCATGAAATCTTTCATCCGTTTGAAGTCAACAATTTGGGGGAAATGGTGAGTATAATGATGATGCTCACCACAAATATCAAAAGGGAAGTTTGTCCTGGGGTTATTTTTGTTGTTCCTCCCTTGGCATTTGTTTTTATTTCCCCCTTGGGGGTTCTGGTTTCCCTGGTTCTGGCTACCCCCAATAGGTTGATTTTGTTGGGGGTTATTTCCCCCTAGTCCTGGGTTATTATTTTTTTGGTTTTTCCTTTCTTTTTGGCATTATTCGACTGATGGGATGGATTTTCCATATTCAGTTGTTCAAAATTTTGAAATTTATGAATGGGAGAGGGATGAACAAAATTAACCCCAGCGTGTGGTTGTCCTTGTGGAGGATAAATGGGTTATGGAGGACCAGGAAATGGAAAATACAGATTATTTTGTGGTAATGATCCATAGGGTACATAGGAAGATGTAGCACTTTCACTAGTGCTTAGGGTGTAAGATGAGGTAGAGGGGGTACCGAAACTTGGTTTAACAGTCGGGCACATCATTGGTGTTGGTGAGGGTCCACTCATGGGTGGAGGGAAGACAGTAGGGTATGGTTGTTGATAAGGGGGGGGAGGGTAACAATGGGATCCTCCATACATCGATGGATATTGGGGAGTACCGTACATGGGTGGCGGTTGGATGTATGGGTTGTGGTGTGTTATGGTACCAATCAATCCATCCACTGAGTGAGACATCCCAAGTTTGTACTGGCCGAATGGTACAGGTCTCGGGGTGTCAGGTAGTACTGTGTATAAGTATCTTGACTGTGCATAAATGAGGTCATATTTTTTAGCCTTGTTGATGGCTGCCTCTTTAGTTTTGGGGAAGGTGGAGGCCACATATTTGGCAAGGAGAGAGACAAGTGATCTAAGAAACCAATTGAGGCATTTCTCTTTGGTGGTTTCTGCTTTGCATAAACTACGTTGCCAACACCATTCATGAATGTGGTCGGCGATATGTGTGGCTAAGGTTTGTTTAAACTCGAATAACATTTCGATACCATTGTCATGACGAACTGGTAGTTGAAAGAAGGTCAAAAATGTTTTGGCCAAGGATTCAAAAGTCACATGGGACCCTGATTTTTCGTCCACATACCATTTGGTGGATGGACCTGTGAGTGTGCGCTGAAATAACCTGAAACAAACAGAGTCGTCCAAGATGTTGTTTGAAGAGAACCATAAGTGGAAGGTCATGATATGATTGACAGGGTCTTCTCTCGCCTTTCCTTCAAACTTGGGATGTCCGACTAGCAAAGTGGAATGTGTGCAAAATGGTGATGATAGAAGGAAATGAACAAGATACTTGTATAATATGGACCTTCACAATATATCCCACAATCACATGTAATCAAGAGAGCATCATACATAAATCAATTGAAAATAATAATACATGTGGGTAGGTGGATTTTTTCTGCGTGGGAGAACAAATAAAACAAATGCTCGTGTCCTATAGAGACGTAACGTCCTTCCTCTCAAATAGCATTGGACCTTCCAATAGCACTTAAAAGTGGGGTATGAAGCCACTGGAAGAGGAACTAGTTAAGGATGAAATAATCAGTTATAATGAGGGGTAGAGGGTGCATATCCCAAAAGAGCTGACGATATTTCCCAATAGCCACACAAAATCTGATCAAGGTACAATTGCAGCCCACAATTTCCACCTGGGTAGATGTCCTAAAATCGTCCACTAGGTACCTCGTTCAAAGTGCGACATTTAGATTTTCGACCTCAGAAATGGGTCACAGGATGGATCCCTTCCAAGAGGTGGGTGCCTCAAGTGGGGACAAACTGAACAATCGGACCTCGACCTTCGACCCTTCACGGGTATCTCCCTGCCTTATGGTGTAGGAACACTTGACTTGGAGGATTTTAAAGTTCCCTATTTGTCAATTTCTAATGTTTCAATATGTGAGAACCAGATAACGGGGAGTTTTTTGCATGCCTATCCCCGATCCTACCTAGACTAAAAAATTTATTTTGGCACCTCCCGTGGAGGAAAATTTAGTAAGTTTTTAGAAAAAATTTAGATGTGGTTGTTTGAGATATTGGGGGTGTGAACCAATCTCTTTTGAATTAAGTGGGAGTGGATAATTCCTTCAAGAAATAGTGGGATGTTTAAGAATCCCTTTGGAGGAAACGTACTTCAACCTCCACAATTCGAGAATAAATTATGTGAGTGAGTAGTGACTTTGTGTATGATCAAGTGATAAAATGTGCCGATTTTTTAATAAGTTAGGTGTCATCTTGCAACATGTGGACTTCGTGTGGTCCTTACAAGTCTTGATTACCTATTTTACTAGATGCCATTGGTCCAACCTTGCATAATTTTAAAGTCCCTAAAGAACTAGCATGTGGACATATGGGTCCTTACCAATCCTTTAAACTCCCTAATGTGATTTAATATAAGAAATCTTTCAAAAAACTATCCTAGATTGTGAGCATGTGGGCATGTATGAGCCCGTTACAATAATCTCTAAACTCCCCTAGTGACATAAACTAAGAAAGTAGCCTCAGAAACTATCCTAATCGTTGCAACATGTGGGCATGTATGGGCCCTTACAAATTTAATATGTTTAAAAAGAAACTAAGAGGATCCCTAGGGGGGCTTTGTCCTCTCCTAAAGATTTTGTTTTAAGGGAGATGAAATCTTCCCTCAATCATTTTTTTGATTCTCAAGATTGCTCTATGGTGCAAGAGAAGAGCATACTCAATGATTGAAGTTTGATTTCTAGTCCCAATGCAAATGTTTATTTGTGATAGTAAATGATCTTAACTTAACTTTTACAATCAAAACAAGCCATCCATGTGGAAAAATGAAAGCAAAGGAGGAGAAATGTGGTTCTTTTTAACCTCCTAAGTGCCTATGTTTTGACTAACCCTTCATGTGGTAAGGGAATCTAAGTGTGGTGCATTTACAAATTGCATAAAAGAAATATTTTGAAGGCTAGGGGCCTTCAAAACATCATAAAAGACTCTTACAATGTTGGAACTCTGGACAGATGTGTGGGTCACAGTTTAGACAGAGACATATGTGGCACCAATGCCCAGAGAACTGAGGACCTGTTGGTGCATTGTGCACATAATGCACTGAGAATCACAATGTTGTTCGCGCATAATGCTCGGGAGGCACACCTGTGGGCTGGAAAACCCGTGCACGTTCTAATACGCGTCCGGGAGGAAAACGTTAGGTGGAATTCTCCTCTTCTAGATCCAAATTCGGCTCTTTGTAGGTAGGGCTAGGCTAGTTATGATCCCTGCAAGGAAAATAGTTCAAAAAGAAGTTCTCAAACAACCCAAATAGGGAGGAAATTGATACCTTATCCCCAATATGGTTTCCAATCTGTTGTGTCCTTTTCGTCACTCCAATGAGCAAAATAAGGGCACTTGCAAGTCTAGTTGGGCCTGCTAGACAGGACATAGGTTAGTATATGAATCAAATGATTCAATCAAATGAAATAAACAAACAACTAAGCTAACAACAACTAAAGAAATAACTAAAGAAATGAAACTAAAATGCATAAGGAAATTAGAACCAAAATCAATCAAACAATTGACCAATATTCATGCCACCAATGGAGAAATTGTATTAGTGGGAAAACACCAAAGAGAAAGGAGGACTTGTGGATTCCCTCTTCCTCCAAGGGATGGCTCTTGAGTCCCCTATGTGATATATCTTCTTACAAATGGAAAACTATAAAGTAAATGGTGAAGAAATCCAAGCTTATTCCCTCAAGAGGTGAGGTGAATAGCTTAATGAGATGATGCTAGTATGCTCCAAGAAGGAAAGAGGTTCCTTGTAGGAGAATAGAGGCAGCATAACAATACAATGAGATTCTTGAATTCATAGTGCACCTATGGTCTCTTTTTATAGAAATTCCTTGAGGCACTATCCAACCGGTCTTTAGTGTGAACAAGGGGCCCTTTAGGGCACCCTTAGGTCTTTGACCAGCCCCCCACTCAGATTCAGCTCAGATTTGGGGGTCAAATCGACTTGGGAGCTTAACCAGAAGTGGGTCAGGGGCCAACAAGAACCATAAATGTGTCGTTCACAGTAGTGTGTGGCTTTTATCGCACACAGTCGCGCATTGGGCGCATGTGCGATTTTTTGGCTTCTTTGGCCTGCGCACGTGCGCGCGATTCCTGTAGTGTTTCTACACATGCCAATTTTATAACCAGTTGTATAGTTTGTGCCTTTTGGAAATGTATTTTTTGGGTTGCAGGTGAACTAATAGGTGTTTGGAGATGCTGGATTCATGTAACCATTTGTGGATGAAATTTCAATGATAACAATGACAACATCACAACAACATCACAAATTCATAACAGAGCATATGGCAGCATCAAAACCTCATGACAACATCACAACTTCATAGCAGAGAATACAAAAACATCACAACCTCACATCAACATCATGACAATATCACAACTTCATAATAGAGCATACGGAAACCTCACAACCTTACGACAACATTACAACCTTATAACATACCTTGAGAATAATAAATACCTTAATATAATCCCTTATACTTCTCTTGCACACTAGAAAGAAACCCCAACACCTTGAACACACCTCAGACTCGATCTCTTCATTGGTTTCACTAAAAATGTGAAATTATATCTTGAATTTATAGTAATTTTGTCCCCCCAAAAAAACTGGGTAAGTCGACCTCAATTTTTTGGCTGAGTTGTTGGATGAAAAAAACCATATCTCCTCATTTGTAGGGAGTTATAGGGACTTCCATATACGATTGGAAATTTCTAGGATAATATTTCTAACCATGTAACTTGTGCTTCCATTTGAGTTAGTTATGTAGGGTAAAAAGTCCCTCAAATATATGGTATTAAAATCGACCACAAATAATACTTTCAACAATATCCATCTTGCAATATTTATCTTGGACATTTGTAGGCTTCTTCACTTGAATTTAGGGGCTTCTTTACTTGGTCTTAGGGATTATTCAAGGCTCCATTTGTGTACAACTCAAAGTGGGCATGTGGAAACAACCACATGTTATCTCATCTCATGAGGGCCATGATTAAAATCTATGCCATAAGGGGACCAATTTGGAGTTATATACACTTATGTCAAGGCTCCTTCCATGAAATTCAAGGCTTCTTCAAGTGGACACATCATTACTGCTTCAAGGGATTCTTCAATTTTCTATGACATTGACTTATCCTCATGGCTTGAGTACTACACGTTGGCTTCTCAAGGCTTTATCAACATGTCTTCAAGGATTCTTTTTTTTTCTTCATGGATTCAAGGATTCTTTACCTAGCTTCATGGATTCAATACTCAAACTATATCAAGGATTCTTTATTTGGCTTCATGGCTTCAAGGATTATTTACGTGGCTTCATAGATTCAAGGCTTCTTCATTTGGCTTCATGGCTTCAATACTCAAACAATCTCCCTTTTTTCACTGCCATGTCATCATCATCACTATTACATCTTTATCATTACTACCACATCATCATCATCACTTCCACTTTGACATCAATGACAACATTTTCTCAACAGTCCCCCCCCTTTATCATTGATGGAAACACCTTCCTCCTTTTGCAATGATGCATTCCCACTCTATCCATCACCATGCTCACTCTATCCATCACCATTCTCACTCTATTCATCACTTTGTTTCTCTCCCCCCTTTGACATCAATGGAAAAGGATCATTTTTTCTTATCATGTGACTCCCCCTATCACCAACAATATGTTTCTCTCCCTTTTGACATCTAAGATAAAGAGTTGATCCTCCTTTAGAATTTCATGATTCTATTTCTTATTTTATTTCTCCCCATGTCTTCATGTTTTCATCCATTGACATTTAACTAATTTTGTCGATCCCTCTATCATCAATGGTTCCTTCTTTTTACTATAATGTTATCTTTGTGAGCATCTTTCCTTTTCAACAATACTCCCCCTTTGACAGTGCTAACTCTTCTTTATCTAGCTATGAAAGAACCCATATTTTCCTCCTAATGTTGTTTTACCAGTTCATTCTCCAGGTTTCCTTCTAATGCAGCCTCAGTGCTACTGATTTTACACATCACTTGTCATTTGGTTTGGACCCTTTAAGGCTACTGCAGGAAATTTACCTTTCTAGATATGGAATCTTCATGGTGTATGATCTTGGTGAGGTGTACAAGATAGTCCCTAAGATTTTTGACTTGAATATCATAAGACATTCCTTTAACCAAGTGTATTTGTAAGGAAAACCTTTAGCATAATCTTAACTATCCCGACCTTTGATTTGGATAAGCATATATATTCTTTTTTTTTTCAACAGACACACCACACTTTTACTTTCATAACATTCCTATAATTTTTTTCTCTTCACAATCATTTGATGAAGCTACCAAAATTTTCCATAGAGTGTCCTTCAACTTTGTTTTTTCTCTTCCAAACAAAATAACCTCAACCACCCACAAGTACCCCTATTCAAAATCACTTTTGAAAACATGCCAAAAAGTATTGCAGATTGTGCCAAAATAAGTCTTCAAGGCCTACAATATACTTCTTCCAGGACTGTCTCTAATAAGTGACCAATCAATCTTCACTTCCACAATTCAAATAGGGATTTCTTATAATGCTTCACAATGCCTCTCAAATATGCAACAAACAATCCTTGAAAACATTTCCATTAATTCCTTCAAAATGTCTTAGGGATTCTCATTCAAGAATATGCATGATCAAGCATTAACACAATTCACATTTCCTTGGTCTTCATTCCCTTCTACTTAGAATCCACCTCAACATTATCCATGATATTGGGAGTCTCTATGCCAAACAATTTAGAATAATGTATAATGATGATATGTTTTTGGATCATCCGTTGCAATCCTGGCACCTTCCTTTTTACTTGTAGATTTATCATTATTACTCAATTCTGCAACTCATGTGGATATGTCCTCTAAGAATTCTCCATTGACATGTTCTTCTTGTTTTTGTTTTCTTATCCAAACCTTCTTATATCTTATATGAGTATTTTCCTTCATGAAATACTTCATCATGCTTCCACAGTCGCAAGCTATGTTTCCATAGTTGTGGCATTTGTAACATTCAACATTATAGAGGGCCATATAAATGCCTCTTACTTGACTATTTCTTGCTTGAAATTTTCTTCCATAATCTCTACACTTTAGAGCCTTATGCCCATAATTGTTACAAGAAAAACAATAAACGGGAAAGAAACTTTGATACCTGGGAGTGGTTGATCTTCCTTGAAGTGGAGTTCTTTGAGATGCTTTCTTGTCATATCTTGGTTGATCATGGTGTTTTACTCTGCTATTGGAATCCTTTAAGCCATTTGTGTGACCTTTAGGTCTTTCTTTAGTCTTCCTTGGCAATTTGGAAATATTTTCTTCGTCAATGTGTTTATGCTTATGGTCATACCCAATACATGTCTTGTCACTGAGAGATATTTTTTTATTGAGGTTGTCTTCTAAGGATGATGAACTCTTCTCAAACTTCAAGTTTGTGGCAGCTGTTCTTTTTCACTTCTTCTCTTAGAGAAACAATTTCAAGTTCTTTTACTTGACATATTTCTTCCTTCTCTTCTAGTTGATTGTTTAGGACTTCTTCAATTTTGTTGTGCTCTTCTATTTGAATCATAACATTATACAAGTTTGGGCTTAGTTGGGTATCATTCTCTTCTAATTGATTCTTCAATTTTCTTCAGTCTTCATAGCCATTTCTACTTGTGCCTTTGAAAAAATGACAGTCTTTTCAATCTCACTTAGCTTCTCTTCTATAAATATATTATTTTCTTGATACCTCTGTAGTTGTTCCATTAACATTTTGTTCTTCTCCCTTGCATTCCTCAAATCATCTAAATCACTAATAAGTTCCCCTTCAAGTTCTACTTCATCTTCTACTTCGTCATTCTCTTCTTCTTCTGAGGCATGGATTTTGATTTCATCTTTATCTTTGTCAAAACTGATTTTATTTGCATAGGTACATCTAATGTCACAAGGGTTTAATTTATCACCACAAGAATACTTACTTGATTCAAATTCCTTCACCTTTTCTTCATTTAATTCATCAGTTGGATATTTATTTGGGATATCATCCATTTTCTTTGATGTTTATTCTTTCTTTGGTGTGTCTTCCTTTTGATCTTCTGCACATTCCTTCATTGCTTCCTTTGTGTAGTTTTCTGGTAGTTTGTCCCAAAGCTCTTTAGCTGATGAATTATTTCCAACTTTGTTTATTTTCTTTTCAAACTCTAATAAGCCCCTTAGAATAATGTTTAATGCCATTGCATTGTATTTTTGTAGCTTCTTTGTTGCTACTCCATTTGCTCTACCTTTTGGAGTGGTGTAACCATCTAATGTTGATTGTCAAAAGTCAAACCCATGTGCTTGTAAAAATTCTCTCATCCTTATGCTCCAATGAGAAAAGTTTGATCCATTGAACAATCAAAATCCATCTGCGGAGTAAACTTCCTAAATATCCATGATATTCCTTCTAGTGGTTAGACTATTCCTGAAGGAACCCGCTCTAATACCAATTGTTGGAATATTCCCCAATACTGAGAGTGGGGGGGAATCAATATTGAGCATGTTTTACTATTTTTAACCTTGAGCACATCATGTAAACATTAACCATTAACAATTCCATTCATCGTCACCAAAAAATATACACATAACACAATGATTTTTACATGGAAACCAAAATGGGAGAAAACCATTGAATGATTTTCTTATATAATGTTAATATTACACTCATAGGAAGAACCAACTACCAATATTCTCTAAAATCAACTGGAAGGAGGCACCAGCCCCCTGATTTACAAGCACCATCCTGAAGGAAGCTCCAACTCCTTGATTTACGAGCACCGACTGGAAGGAGGCACCAACCCCCTGGCTTTACCAGCTCCAACTGGAAGGAAGCACCCACTCCCTAAAGCACATGCACCAACCTATTGAATGAAAACATCAATATTCTCAACTAAGCACCAACTCAATAAGATATCACCAATCCAAGATCTTCATACATAAAGTACTTCTGACTTCACCTACATGCTTCATTTCGTAGACAATCCTTCAAACCCTAGCAAGCCTCATAAAATCATTCTCAGAATGTAATCACTGACGGAAACATCCAGTCACGACAACATCACAACTTCATAAAAGAGAATATGCCAACATCACATCCTCACGAAAACATCACAACTTCATAGCAAAGCATACGAAAACATCACAACCTCATGCCAACATCACAACTTCATAGTAGATCCTATGAAAACATCACAATCTCTCACAACAACATCACGACAACATCACAACTTCATAGCAGAGAATATGACAACCTCACAACCTTATAGCATACCTTAAGAATAAGAAATACCTTAAGAGAACCCCCTAGACTTCTCTTGCACACCAGAAAGACACCACAACACCTTGAGAGAACCTCAAACATTATCTCTTCATGGTTGCACTAAAAATGTGAAATTTTATCCTGTATTTATAGTAATTCCGTCCAAAACAAAAAAAATGGTCGAGCCAGCCTCAATTTTTTGGCTGGGTTGTCAGATGGAAAAACTCATATCTCCTCATTACTAGGGAGTTATAGGTACTTCCATTTACCATTGGAAAGGTCTTGGAATAATTTTTCTAACCATGTAACTTTTTCTTCCATTTGAGTTAGGCATGTAGGGTAAAAATTCCCTCAAATATAGGGTATCCAAATTGACCACAAATAACACTTTCAACAATCGCCATCTTGTAATATTTGTCTTGGACATTTGTAAGCTTATTCACTTGAATTTATGGGCTTCTTCACTTGGTTTTACGGATTATTCAAGGCTTCTTTAAGGCTCCATTTGTGTACAACTCAAAGTGGGAATGTGGAAACAACCACATGTTATCTCAACTGTGAGGTCCATGCTTAAAAGCTACACCATAAGGGGACCAATTTGGAGTTATATACACTTATGTCAAGGCTCCTTCAAGGCACTTCAAGGCTTCTTCAAGTGGAAAAATCATTACTGCTTCGGGGGTTCTTCAATTTTATTTGACATTGACTTGTCCTCATGGCTTGACTACTGCATGTTGGCTTCTCAAGGCTTCATCAACATGTCTTCAAGGATTATTTTTTTTGGCTTCATGGCTTCAAGGATTATTTACTTGGCTTCATGGCTTCATGGATTCAATGCTCAAAAAATATCAAGGATTCTTTACTTGGCTTCATGGCTTCAAGGCTTCTTTACTTGGCCTCATGGATTCTAGGCTTCTTCACTTGGCTTCATAGCTTCAATACTCAAACAATCCCCCTTTTTCATTGTCACGTCATCATCATAATTGTTACATCCCTATAATTACTACCACATCATCATCATCACTGTTACATCCTTATAATTATTGCCACATAATAATCATCATCATCATTATTACATCCTTATAATTACTGCCACATCATCATCATCACTGCCACTTTGACATCAATGACAACATTTTCTCAATACGTTTCATCTCATTGAAATATTTCTATTTATTCTTTTTGCACTGGAAACTATTACCATTGGTTATTTTGGCATGAAGTGGAACATCTATAGCTGAAAGGATGCTATAAAATTTTATAGGTGTCATTTTACACCAAAAAAGATCCTAAATTTAGTGACATTAGCAGGAACTAGCCACTTGAGGATAGCCTCCATCTTCACAGGATCTATCTTGAGTTCCCCTCCACCAATCACATGCCCCAAATACACTAATGACTACTTAGAAAACTCACATTTCTTAAGGTTAGTTAGCTACTAATTCTTAGTGAGATACGTGGCACGCCCTTCACAGAAATAGATATAAATTGATATATCATCTAAGTACACTATAAAAAATGAATATAGAAAGGGACACAATACATCATCCATCAAACACATAAATGTATATGGTGCATTACATAAGCCAAAAGGCATTACCATGCATTCATATAGACCTTTCTTTATCTTGAATATAATCTTCCAAGTGTCCTCTTCTTTAACTCATACTTGGTGGTATCTCAATTTGAGATCCAACTTCATATAGCACTTGACATGCTACAATCTAACAAATCATTGATCCTAGGAAAAAAGTATTGATTCTTGAGGGTGTTCTTGTTCAAAGCTTCGTGGTTGATACACATTCATCAAGTCTTATCCTTGGTGGGTACTATGATGATAGGTGACCCACAAGTTGAGGTGCATCATAAAATTACTCCGTGCTCTAGTAGTTGTTGCAACTATTTCTTCACTTTATTTGCTTCAAGGCAAGAATATCTATACATCCCAATATTTGGCAATAGGGAGTCAAGAAACAACTATATATCATTCTCGACTTCCCTCTTAGGTGGTAACCCTTTAGGATCCCAAAACACTTCTCTATATACTTGCAAAAAATCCTCCAATTGATGTTTTATCTCTTTCGTACATCCCTCCATATATGCCTTTACTTTTACCAATTCATCTCCTTTGGGGGCAGATCTCAATTTGGTGATTTGGGGTCCATAACCTTCAAGAGCTATTTTGGGGCATCAAATGATATTTTTGGGGGTCAAAAATTTGTGATCTTATCTCTAACCTCTTGATATTACACATTTAAATATTTCCAATGCTATGAATATCACTTCAATCAAAGTTCATATGTGAAAGTTATGCCTCTCTCAAGTTGATCTACCTTGTTGACCACCATGGCATTGAGTGGATGCCACATCATCCCCCATTACTCACACGTGTGGGAGATATTCATGTGTGGACTCTCAAGAATATTCTAGAGGATCTAAAACCCTAACAATAATTGAGGTTTGAGGCATGCAAAATCCCTAATCATAACCCTAGATGATTATTAGGCTATGTTAAATACTAGGCTACTAAGAAGGAGGGGGTTCCATTCTTTTTGTATTGTTATTGTTCCATTGTTGATAAGAGCATCTAGGAGTGGTATATTGAAGCATAACATAGGATATAGAATATTATGTAGTAGTCCTTCAAGCCACAGTGTCCATGGAAAATTCATAGTGAGTGTCCCTTTCTTTTTACTTGCATTTCATAATTGAGAAAAAGAGAGAAGAGCATATGCCTCACCTTCTGGTTGGTTTTTCTCCCATATCGATTTTCCTAGGTCAAATATTGTGTTCATTTGTGTGGATGGTGTGTTCATTTTCTTGTTTTTTTTATTTTGGTTTTGGTTATTTCCATAATTTTGAGCACTACGCTAGTAACATTAAATCTGAGATCTAAGGTAATAAACTGTATAATAAAAAAAAATAGAATATTGTAAGATCTATTGTGGCAAACTATTGCAGTGGAATATCCATGACAATTTACAAATAACATGCTTATTCATTCATTGAGTACAAAATATAATCTCAAAAATATATTTTGATTAGACCTATTCTTCAAATTAGAGTTGTGTTGATCAACATGTGCTATAAAGTCATATGCAAGTGTTTATATAAATGTAGTGTCAATGGGTAGACACTGTTGGGTGTTATTGGATAAATCCATAAGTGCGGACACAAACCGATCTCCCTAGATCCACCTAGATCTAGAACAAAGCAAGACAAAATAATACTCTTTCCCTAGATTTTGACTATTGAATTAAATAGGAGGAAAGAACAAAGAACATACCTTATGATCGCTTCCTTTGGTCTTTGTTTCTCTCGCTTCGCTCCAGTGATCTCGTACAGTCAAGACCAAAACAATACAAACCAACTGAAGTGAAGAAAGCACAATCTATTCAACAGTCAATCTATGTATATGATCAAGGAGTTATACAATAAAGTGGAACTAGCTTTATGGGAAAGGGACATATTACTGTATCATATTGATGGAAAGTAAAGATTACAACCTGAGCATTGATGTTGCAAACTTCCTTTCGATTGCCCTTGGCTCTGACACACACACTTTCTCACTTGCATGAAGAAGATCAACCACCTTTGATAAACTTGTTGTAGTTCTTGGCTGTTGTAGCATCAGTCCTTCACACAACCTTTCATCAATTCTCCAATGAATCTTGCTTAACCTTGTTTGCTTCTAACCTTTTCCATGAGAATCCCCTCAATATATAGGAGAGAATGAATTAGTTACTTGGATAAGAATGATCCCAAAATATCAGGAAATCCAGTACTTAGATAACCATTCAAATGCCATCTCATCTTTCTAGAATATTCCCTTCTAGAAGCATCGAGAATTTTATCTTTTTCCTTGCTTAAGAAAGAGTTCACACCCTAGCAGTTCAACACAGTGTGAACTTCTTGCACCATGGCTTAAGGAAGCCTGCGAGAATCATGCATTCTCGCAGGTAAATATACTAGCAGCCTGCGAACCTCCTTCAAAAATGATATTTCTGGAAAGAGAAGAAAGTAACTTTTCTTAGGAGAAAGTTCTTATGAAGAGCCTGAGTACACCATCATCAATACATCATCATGATGACCAAAATCATGGGTAACATTGGGGGCCATCGGTGAGGGAGAAAAGATACATTTATTAAATGTGCTAGGAATCCATGTGAGGGATTGCATGTGAAAATTAAATGTCTCTACGTAAACCGTTGGTATGCAAAAGCATCGTTCTATTATAATAATGTGTGATTGTAATGCTTGACATTTTGGTTTCTAGTAGCTAAGACTATACTATGACTTATCTTAGTATTTCATCTTCTTATTGTCTATTGGGCTTAGTTATATTGATAGAGAATATTGTTATGTGGACATTTACACCTACCTATGTGTGGATGGTATATGACTTTCACCATTTTATATTCTTAATTATGATAGTTATGTGATTTCCCTTAAACATGTGCATTAAAATGTGGAATTTTAGAACATGTACACCAATTCAATTTATATTGTGAATATAGAACAGGTGAGGATACATGGTGCAAAACAACATACATGCCTACTTGATATAGCCAAATGGTTATAGTGTTAAGGTAACATGTATGTCATAGACATCACAAGGATAGTTATATGTGATCAATTTTACTTATGATTTAATTTATAGTTCCAAAACATTTTTATGGTTTGTGGGTAAGTGTGGTTTGGATAGGATGCACAACTTGCCTATAGTGGTTTTTTAATGACATGACTCTAAAAAAAACAACTACATGGTATGGCCCAATTTGGGTGTTGACCCTAGTTCTATAAGGAGGGGTAGAGGTGGTTCCCACTATGTATCTTCTAAAACCTAGAGTCATGGGAGGTTTGTGTTAGCCATGCTTCCATATACATGTGATGAATATTGTCACTTGCCTACTGGGGAAGTTAATCAATATAGTCAATACTTCCATCGTAGGGTTATATTTGGAGTTAGGTCAATATAGTTGATGCTACAATATAATGAAACAAAAGAATATATGGAAGGTGGATGGTGGAAGTAGTGGTGATCAGGTGTTCAGAGTTGATTGTGAGTATGGTCAATATCCTAATCATGTATTTGGTAGTGTCATCCTTTTTTATAGATAACCATGCTTAGATTTAATATCCCACTTAAAAACACTTGTCTAAGCATATAGGGGCTTCCGCAGTGCAAGATATTAGATATAATTTTTGGGATTAACTGCGTAGTGTAAGTCATAGATTAACTGCGTAGTAATTTTTGGGACTAATACTCATGAATATGGGTCATAGATTAATGACTTACACTACACAGTTAATCCCAAAAATTATATCTAACACTTGTCTAATTCATTTTTGATAATCTTGATGTGATGATCAATGAGTGCTAAATTATTGTGATTTTGTTAGTGAATATTGATGGATGATGAATTTACTTCATTTATTGTCATGCATGCTTAATTGTGAACATACAATAACTATGAATCAAAGGAAATGATTGTTTATTATTGGTATATGTGTGAGATATGTGTACACTAGCTATCCATACATACCATGTGTCTGTACACTAGTATAATTACTCATTGTATTAATTACTTAATTAATAATTTAATGATTAAGAAAATTATATTGCATACAAATAAATATCTAGCAACATTAAATACTCTCATTGACTTTAATTATTGGTTGTTATGATGAATTAAACGAGTATGGTGGGTTTCCATAAATATTTGGGAGAAAATGTCAAATTGCATTACTAAGTTAGTGTGGGGAGGAAGACTTCGCATTCTATTTTTATTATTATTTTATTTTAATTCATATATTCCCTAAAACTTGAAGGGAGGTTGATGTCCTATTTATGAGGGTGGTTGAAAATACTTGGGGGTGTGTGTAGAAATTTTATAAATAGAGAGGAGGAGGTAGTGTTGAGGGTGCTTGGAGGTTGGAGCTCGTTGGAAATTGGAGAATTTTTAGGAATAATTATTTTCTTGCAACAATCTTCTAAGAGCCATAGTTTAATTGCTTAAGAATTTAATAGTTGGAAGCCATGAACAAGGTTGATTCTATTCTATTTCAATATTCTTTAACACAATATTAAACTAGTAATAAATAATTAAATTATTGTAGATAATCCAAGTATGAAATGTAGTGAAGTTATTATCAAATAATTAGCATTGTGTAGAGGATGTAAAAATACTGAAGGGATGCTACAATTGGTATCATAGATTAGAATCGAATTTTGAGGCCAAAAGGGTCATCATCTTATGTAAGCTACTCTAAGAAATACAAAGGATTGCTTGTTTCCATTGAATTCTTTGAAGGAAACATGAAAAACACTTTTGATGACTTTGAATCATTATTAGAACATGATTTAGATAAAGGATTGTTAGTACTAGACTCCTGCTCCAAAGAATCGGGTAAACCTACTTTTGAAGAATAATATTCTCCATGAGAGGTGTAGGGAGATAATGAGTGCTACTTGGTGGAAATGGAGAAAATTCCTTGAGATTTGTGGGTGACCCTTGTAGCTCATAGAAAACAAAGCAAGAAACTAGTGAGATGAAATATAGAGAAAACCATCAAGTCTCTTGCATCCAAAAAGTACATTTTTTATATTTGAACTATTTTATTAAATTAGCAGAGTTGTTTTTAGCTTTACAAATAGGAAAAGTAACAAGAATAGAACTGAGAATATGGAAAACCAAAGTAAATATTATGAACATAAACCATGAAAATACTATATCAAGTTTGGTGGATTGATCAAGCCCCCAACATTGTCAGATTGTTTTGAAATGCCTTAGCTCATCTTCTTGAACATTTTCTTGTATTTTGTAATTATTATGTAGAAGGGATGTGGTATTTGAAGGTTTTGTTTTCATAAATGAAAAGATTCATTCAATTAAGAGTTAGGATTGAATGATAAACCCTAGTGAGATTGGCCTCGACTCTGGTTTATCATGGAGGTGGAAAGGATATCATTCGATATGTACGAGTAATGACTCATCAATTAAGTTTGGCGAAGGTGGGTTGTAGTTAGAAGGGACTTTCTTTGGCTATGATGGTAGGATCCTCCATTGAGTTCTGCTGGGTTTCAAATAAAAAGGTTTTGAAGGTAGTGAGGTCCAAAGATCCTCTTTTTGTTTCATCCCAAGTCCCTCTAGCTAGCACTCAATCCTAGATTTCAACATTGCATTTTCATGTAGGTGATGACAGTAGGACTGAGCATTGGGATTAACCCCAATAATCCTGATGGAGGTTTCATGTTTTCCAGCTTGAGGTTCTTTTAAGTTGGTGTAGATCTGGGTTTTTTTCGAAGATAGGACCTAGACCCACTTGTTTTCATGCCAAATGGTGGTCCTTTTACTTTGTTCTTGTAAGTAAGTATCCTGAGTTTAAAGAAGCACACATCCCAATCCCATGGATGATGCAGATTTAGATTAATCTGAGGACGAAAAAGGACATAGAAGAGGCATTTTACTCTAACGATGAGTTTATTAGACTGTAGAAATTAAAAAGAGTGGTTGACATGACCTATATACTATCGTTGGATTAGTGAAGAATGGCGGATGGGGAGGAGGAGGTCCCAATACATAATGGATGGCTCTTGAAGCCTAGTAGGGATGTTTTGGAGGTGGATTGGGGTCATTTTTCCAAATCTAAGGAAAAACCTGTCACCTTTTCTGGCTCTTCAAAGTTGCTTCAATTGCATGAAGATGTTTCTTCGTCCTTAGACAAGCCATGATCTGGAGAAGGTAGTAGGAAGGATAAGGAGTTATCCCATGTTCATTCCTCTAGGGAGATGAACAAGTGCAAGAATAGGAGTCAAAAAGCTCGTAAAGACAAACCGAGAATGGTGGTAGGGGAAGATATCTCTCTAGATGAGATTCTGGCTCTATTAGGTAAGCTGAGAGTTGGATGCTTTAGTGGTAAGGTTTTTTCAACTTCTTCATTAATGAATTGGATTGAATCCAATTGGAATTTTTTCTTGGGTATTGTCCCACTTTTCACACTTTGGCAGAGGATGGTTGGTATTTAAATTTAAGAGAAAGGAAGATATGATTTTTTTTTAATCAAGAGTGTAGTTGGGGGATTTTTGAGCTCATCCTTAAAGAGTGGTCCATTTCCTTCGATCTCACCCAAGATGTTTTAGATTATTCCAAAATTTTGGTTATTCTGCCTAATCTTCCCTTGGTTTTTTGGGAGGATGAACTTTTGGAATCCATTCAAAATATGATATGGATATTTATTTTCTATGAGACAAATTGGAACAATAATATGGATCGACGTTGAGCATGGATCCAATTTGAAATAGATCTCAGACTTGGTATTTTAGATGAATTAGAGTTAATTTGGGGAGGTTTCTCTTGGACACAAAGAATTGATTACTAGTGTGTCCCCTTCAATTGCTTCAGCTCCCACAAGGTGGGCCATATTCAATCCCAATTTTGTTCCTCTTCTTCTTTCCTCCCTCCATTCCAAAGAGTCTAGAGGTGTAAAGAATAGACCAAGGACTTGGAGGATGCTCGTGAGATGCCAACACAATTAGACGTAAAGTAGGCACAAAATGTATTGTTCCCCACTCCAAAGGACCTTAAGGAATCTTAGGTGCTCTTTGGTAATAACTCCTTCTCTTCTCCTTTTATGTCCTCTACGGTACAGAAGTACGTATAGAATTTGATAGACAAATCTAATGTAGGGAAGGTATTTCCCTTTCTCTCCTATGTTTTCCCCTCTACCCCCTCCCCCTTCTAATCTTCCTTCTCCTCTTCCTTCCCCTCTTCACCTCTTGTCCCCTTGAGTTGGTTCTCGATCTTCCCCTAGAGTGTCAAAATAATTTGAGTCCTCTTTGTATTATTTCTCATCAAAGTCGACTCTTAAGTATTAGTACCATATTTTTCCCCTTAAACTCAATGTTTGTAATGAGGTTTGTCCTAGCGGGTTGGCTTTGGACGTGGGTTTTCCCTCAAATGTTGGAATAAAATCTCTTTTGACACTAGATGAGATCCAAGCAGCTAAGGAAATTTGATCTGAAAAACATTCTACCATCACTCAGGCCCTTAGAGAAGGGAAGGCCCATGGAAAGGTGACCCAAAGAAAATTGTTTCTTTCAATGCGCAGGGAGTCAGGGGCAGCTCAAAAAAAAAATTCCCTAAACTTTTTTTTTGCTAACAAACAATCCTAATATCATTTTAATTCAAGAAACGATGGGAATTGGGGAGAGATTCATTGAATCCTTTAGTCCCTGGCTATAGGGTTGGTTCTTCAGTTCCCTTGACTCTATTAGATTTTCAAGGGGGCTACTAACTGCTTGGAGGCCTAAGTTTAAAGATCTCTCTTCCTGCAACATTCCCTCTGGTATTGTTTTGGATATGTTGGACCTTGATTCTAATCACCCTTTCATAATTGTGAACTTATACGGGCTCTAAGATGATATGATTTTGTTCTTGATTGATTTAAGAAACAATTGAAATCTTGATTTTGGGAATCTTATTTTGGGTGGTGATTTAAATTTTACTTTTTCATTAACATAAATTTGGGGATCCTCCCTGAGGTTGGATCCCTAAGAAGGTTTCTTTTCTCATTGGTTGGAGGCCAATCGATTGATTGACATCTCACCCCAAAATCTTTCTCAGACGTGGTGCAATGGAAAAAAAGGTTCTTGTCTTTTCACTAAGTGCCTAGACCGTTTCTTAATCTTAGAGGATTTGACAGAGAGTCCCTTAATACTTAAGTATAAGGTTTTAGTTGGAGGGTTCTCTAACCATATGTTGATTTCCTTCGAAGTGGTCTCTAAAGCCTCTAAACCTCCTTCTCCATTCAAATTCAATCATTTGTGTCTTGTGGAAGACTCCTACAAAAATTTAATTTAGTCCATCTGGAATCCATTAGTGGAAAACTCGTAGAATTATTTCATGGTGCAATTTGTAGAAAACTTGGCCAGAGTTAAAAAATCTTCTATGAGCTTGGCCAGGAAGCAAAATGTACATGTACGATCATATCTTTCTAATGTGGAGTCTCAAATCGAGGAGATCATGCTAGTAATCCATGTTTCCAATCTCTCTGTTCAAGAGGAATTGAGGTTAGGTGAACTTATGAAAAGAAGGAGTGCCATGTTAGATGAGGAGGAAGCTCATTAGATACTTAAGAGCAAAGTGATATATCTCAAAGAAGGGGAAAACAACTCTAAATTCTTTCACAACTTTTCTAATCAGAGGAAAATTCATAACACCATCTTCGAGATAAAAGTTACAAATGGAATCTCAGTCTCCTCCTTTGATGGAATAACGAACATTGGCATAGGTTACTTCTCATCTGTCTTAAACAAACCTTCTGAAGGATCTATTTCTGAGACTTTGAATGTCATTAATATTTTTACCTGAGAATTCTCTGAGGAAGTGAACTTATCCCTACAGGAAGTAGTCTCTGAAAAATAAATTCTATCTACACTTTCTTCTTTCCATAAGTGTAAAAGCCCAGGTCTTGACGGGCTTTCTTTTAAAAAAAAATTTGGTTTCTTTGATATGTTGAAGTCTGATATTCTAAAAGTTGTCTCTAAATCCCAAATCTCTGGGAAGATCCTTAGTTCCTTTAACAAGACCTTCCTAGATCTTATCCCTAAGAAGAAATCATCTGATTCATTCGACAACGTTCTACCTATCTCTTATTGCAATCTCATTTATAAGCTTATCTCCAAAATTATCACCAATCGCCTTAAACCATTTTTGAGTGATTTTATTTCCAAGAAACAATTTTGGTTTTTGAGAAAGAGACAGATTCATGATGTTGTTTCTATCATGCAGGAGGCTCTTCACTCCATAAAAACTAAGAACTCGCCAACCTTGGTTCTGAAACTTGACCTTTCCAAAGCATATGATAAAGTCAGTTGGTTCTATACAAAAATTGATCTTATTCAAATGGGTTTAAATCTTTCATGTATTAGCTAGATCATGGCCTATGTCAAGTCTCCCTTGTTCACTCTCCTAATCAATGGTCCCCCATTTGAATTCTTATGCTCCTCTAGAGGTCTACGACCAAGATGTATCCTCTCTCATTTTGTGTTCCTCACTATGGAAGAGGGTCTAATAAGGATGGTTAAATAGGCTCAAATGGAAAGGAGGCTCAAAGACCCTAATATTTCTCCCTCTAAAACTTTGGCACACCTTATATTTGTTGATGACCCAATTTTGTTTGGTGCAGGTTCGTTGTAGGAGTTCCTAGCCATCACTAGTATAGTAGAAGGATTTTTCTCGACCATGGAGATGCATATCAATTATTTAAATTCCAACTTATACACCCATGCTCTTTAAGTGGTCTCTTTTGAACAGGTAAAAGAAATCAATCCTTCTACTACTAAGGAATTGATGATGGGTTCAAGTATCTTGGATTTATTCTTAAACCAAATTCATATAGATATGAAGATTGGATATGGATGGTTAAAAAAATCAAATCAATATTTATGAATTGGTATCATAGGTGGTTGTCAAGATGAGGAAGATTGTTTTTTTTTTAAATCGATTCTAAGCAACATTTCAGTGTATTGAGCCACCATTTCCAAAATTCGGAAGGGTATTCTTTCCAAAATCAGGAAGGCGTGTTTTCATTTCTTGTGGGATGGAAAAAGAGATTCTAGTATCTCTCTTGTGAAATGGACATGTATTTCAATGCCCAAGGAATTGGGAGGATGGGGCATTGAGAACTTAAACTGGCTATGCAATTCCCTTGCCGCCAAAAGTTTGTGGAGAATGATTAACAACTCATCGCTCTGGGGTAGAGTGATAAAATATAAATACATCGGGAATATTTAGATTTGGGATTGGTTCATATCACTGAATAAGCTTAGAAATATCAACTCTATCAGTTGGAAAGCGACGGTGGAAGCGGTTCCTATGATTGGAAACTGGGCATTTTGGAAAGTAGGGAATGGGAAAAGAGTTCATATTGGTGAAAACCCATGGTTTAGTGTTGACCCTTCCTTCAATCTCTCAAGATTATGTATCGAGGCCCTTTATGACCAAGGGGTTTACTCTCTATGGGATGAAAACATTGCAGACAAAAACTTCCTAGGAAAATCTTCTTGGAAATCGACATCAGACTCTCTTTTGACATGTAATTTAACAATTGAATGGAAAAAGTATGTAGAGAATATTTTTGAAAGATTTATCATCCCAAAATAGGATGAGGAGGACTCCTTAGTATGGGAAAAAATGAGAATTCAGGCATGTACATCATAAAACTCGGCTATATAGCTCTGGCAGAAAATAAATTTACATGTGAGAAATTATTAGGAAAGTGTGCTTCCATGCTAAACCTAGCAAAAGAGAGGAAGAATGAATTAATCAAGAAAGTAATGATAAATCAAACACACAATACATGGATATTTTAACTTGGAAACCCAATCGGGAAAACCAACATTCCTTGAGCGTCTTTCTCTCTTCTTGTCTTATTCATTCAAAATAAAAAGGTTATATACCTAGCCTTGGTATACACCTAATACACAATCAACATCATACCCTCTTTCTTTACACAAGGACAACCATGTAGCCAATTTAGATTACATCTACATGACCAATAACCTCCGTCAATTTGTGATTTTAGATTAGCTTTTACAACATTATAACACACCTTATTTATAGGCTTTACAGTAGGAAAAACCCTAAAGAAAAGACACCCAAAAAATGGTTATAGATCCACATAGATCATTAACTACAAATCTCGTGAATCTCATGATTTTGTTACAAATCGACTTCAAGTCAGTTTACCAATCAACTACCAGTCAACCTCCATTGGGTCTTTAGTCATTTGCCACACAACTGCCTGTTGACTTCTTGTTGGTCGACCTCTTTGAATTGTTATTGATCACTTCAA
Source organism: Picea glauca (assembly GCA_000966675.3). Taxonomy (NCBI): domain Eukaryota; kingdom Viridiplantae; phylum Streptophyta; class Pinopsida; order Pinales; family Pinaceae; genus Picea; species Picea glauca. The sequence goes on from JZKD02S1272486.1 coordinate 799,464, forward strand.
CTTTGACTTGGCCTGATCGACACTTCAACCTTTGACTTTCACTGCTAATTGATCCACCTCGACTAAGATTTCACTGCAAAGAATATAACAACCCAACATTCTCCCACTTGTTGTATTATTTGTTGAAACTAAAGAGATTCATGAACTCTCATTCATAGACACAGGGCAGTAATTCCCATTGCCTATTTGCACCAAGAGAAACTCACAACACTCATAGACTTGGTCAAAGAGTATACTATGTTTTCCAATGTGTCTACTTTCTCCAACAACACCTTGTTTCTTTCTACCATGTCTCTTACGAAATGGTATTGTAAATCAATATGCTTAGTCTTGGAATGATAAGCATGGTTCTTTGCCAGAAATATTGTGCTTTAACTATCAAAAATTATCTTCATAGCTATCTACTCAAACATGATCCATGAACACAATCATTGCTTATTTTCTTCCATGAGTGGTTGCCATGTATTCAACTTCTATTGTTGACAACACTACAACCACATGTTGCTTACTCATCCAGTTAATTTCTCTTCCAGGCATCTTGAACACATATCCATTGGTCAACCTTTGTCAATCCATATCTTTATCCCAGTTAATGTCTACAAATCCATGTACATGAACTTCACTGTCACCTCTAGATTTCCCTTGGTAGCATATAGCATAATCTTTTGTGCCACACAAATACCTAAATACTCTCTTGACAACTGTATAATTTTCCTTTCCAGGTGTCGACATTTATCTTCTTAGCAATCCCACTGCATGAGAAATGTTTGGTTGATTGAATACCATCACATACATCAGAGTACCAAAAACACTTGCATAGGGAACATGTTCCATGTCGTTTATTTCCTTTTGTGTCTTTGGAAATTGTTCATCAGTTAACCTTGCTATCACAGGAATTGGAACCTTTACAGGTTTGTTGTCCTGCATGTTGAAACGTTTCAAAACTATTTCAATATACTTCTTCTGATTCAACCAAATCTTTTTAGTTGCTCGATCTCTCTTGATCTTCGTTCATAGAATGAAATCTGTTGCACTGAGATCCTTCGTCAAACTTGGAGGATAGTTGATTCTCCACCCCTTTATTGTGTCCATGTTGTTTTTTATTAGCAACATCTCGTCGAAATATAATGATACATATATGAAACACCCACCTTGTTCTTTGGAGTATATGTAATGATCAACTTTGCTTCTCATAAATCCCAAATTAAGGATGTATGTGTCGAAATTTTGGTACCACATCCTTGGTGATTGATTTAAACCATAAATGGATCTTTTCAATTTCCACACCAAATATTTATTTCCATTTACTACAAATCCTTCAAGTCGTTTCATGTAGATTTTTTCTTTCAGGTCCCCAAGTAGGAACGTTGTCTTCACATCCATCTGTTCTATTTTCAGATCAAATGTTGTAGCCAGAGACATTAGTGCTCTAATGGAAGTTAATTTTGCAACTGGGGAAAAAATCTCACTGAAGTCGATTCCTTTGATTTGGGAATAGCCTTTAGCTACAAGTGGAGCTTTTAATTTCTTGACTTGACCTGTTGCGTTCATCTTCTTCTTGAATACCCACTTGCTATCGATGAGATTTCTTCCATTGGATAATTAAACTAAATACCATATCTTATTCTTGTGCAAGGATTCCATTTCTTCGAACATGGTATACTTCTATAGTTTACCCTTTGTTGAGGCAATTTCCACCATGACCGACTTGGTCTCCTCGTCAGTGGTAGTTAATACAAATTTAAAACAAAATTTGGGTGGACTATACCTTTCGACTAGTTTTCTTACTCATTCATACCTCCTTGCAACTGGGGTCGATTTTTCCACCTCTTCATATGATTCAATAGACTCATCCAATCATCTTTTTATTCGTTCCTCAGCTCAAACCATAACTTATTTGGATCATTCTCTATTTAAACCATCACTTCAGACTCAGACTTCCTTCTGACTTATCTGAAGACCAAATCTTGACTATACACTTTTTTCTGTTAAGTACCTAAATAGACTTGAAGATAAATCTCAAAAAAACCCACAATATCAACAATAATAAACCAAACCATTCTCCAAGATATTCAAGGATAGATAAAACCCTTGAGGTAGAGTAACACCATAAATTAATCCTTATGGAAGGATAACACTCCTCAAGCAATGCTTGATATATTCACACTATTCTTCACTATGTTTCAATACATTGCTTACACTTCTTTATATATCATTTTTTATCTTCTAGGAACATTCTAGAGAAGGAATCTTCTAGAAATCCTATTTATTATATCTAACTACCTTAATGGAACTTATTTAATAATATAGTGGACCTAGTCCACCTTATATTAAATGGCCTCCACTAATAATGCATAACCACATTCCCATTGGTTACCTCCCTAGGTACCCCATATTACCTCCCTAGGTATACTACATTCCATCCCCCTTCACATGTTTCATCCTTGAAACACGTGAAGAAACCCTATAATATGACCAACTAAGCAATGTAGCCAAGTGGTACCAAGTACAACCATCCATCCATATTAATGGAAGACGAATGTGATGTCCACCTGCTGTCTTATAACCCTGATCTTGATCTGCATCATGTCAAGGTTTCTATGGGATTGTTTGTCGATCCTGATGTCTTCCTACAATGCTAGCAGACCTACATGCACCTCTTGATTGGTTTCCTTTCTAGTTCCCTACTGATGCATAAGTGTCTCGACGCTCATTCCCTTGCCTTGATGATTGTTGTTTCTCTATATGATGTGGATGGAAATATACAACAACTATAGGAATATGTTCTTTTTTCGTCAAATATGCAACACATTGCGCCTTTGAGTCTGTGACCTCCTAAGATTCCTTATTGTGTCCTTCCTGTGGTTTTTCTTCATCTCCTTCTGTAGACTCTACCTCTGATTCAACTTTTGACTCAACAATAACTCCTTTGAGGGTCTTTGTGGGTCCATCTTTCTGACTAAGAGACACATCCCACAATGTGATTTTCTTTTTCTAGTACTAAAGTTTTAGAAACTTATTTTGTACATTAATGTTAACTGTACCAATTGATTATATCCAAGGATATCCCAAAACAATATCCACATCAGTTAGATCTATAGCTTGGAAATCAAAATGCAACACATATTTATCCATAGTGAGCTTCAAATCTGTAAAAATTTGAATATTTTTACCCTCAACCTATGTGCTTTGGATATTGTTTGTAGAAACTTGCAATCTATTAACCAACTGAACATTGACAAAAAAAAAATGGCAATTAGGGTTAAATAAAAACAATTACATTTTCTTTATGAATACAACCATGAACCTGTACTATAGATTTGCCACATGAAAATAAACCCTTGGTGATGCTTTTATCCTTACACTTCTATCAAACCACTTGTCTAAAAGTAATTTTTCAAGTGCTTCCTCAAAAAGTGGCATCCACTCCCAAAAGTCAAATGATTTCCACCATGTGTGAGCATCTTCTCTCAAACTAAGGTGTAGAAAAAATTTCCACTGCTCTTTCCGTTCTAACTTGTGGGACTTTAAGAAGTCTTCAATACTAGTACCATCATCTTTTCCTATAAAATATATCTTGCTTGGAAGAAATATTCAACAAAAACTAGGGTGTAAAAATAATGTACTGTGCAAATCGCATAGATTTTTCCAGAAAAACCCTAAAATATTGTTGAATTTAAAATGTTTATAACTTCACTTCCGTACTCTGTTTCGGCCAATGTTTTTTTTTTAATTGGGTATTTTTCCAAGAGGAATTACAATATCCAATTGTTTTTTGCAAATTCTAATAAAAACACTTCAGAACAAATTCTGAAGTGCACCACCTTTTTTTTTTCCTTTGAAAAAATATATAAAATATAAAAAATATATAATATATAAAATGACCTAAAACATTCTTCCCTTCTTTGGCCAAGGAAAGAGCTCTGATACCAATTGTTAAATATATAAATCGACCTGAAGATAAATCTCAAAATAAACCCACAATATCAACAATAACAAACCAACCCATTCACCAATATATTCAACACAAGAGATAGATAAAACCCTTGAGGTAGGGTAACACCATAAATTAATCCTTATGGAAGGATAAAACTCCTCAAGCAATGCTTGATACATTCACAATATTCTTCACTATGCTTCAATACATTGCTTACACTTCTTTATATAGAATTTTCTATCTTCTAGGAACACTCTAGAGAAGGAATCTTCTAGAAATCCTATTTATTATATCTAAATACCATAATGGGCCTTATTTAATACTATAGTGGACCTAGTCCACCTTACATTGAATGGCCTATACTATTATCACTATGGACCCTCCACCCCCCCAAAGGTAGTGGGGGGCCGGAGGGTCCATAGTGATAATAGTAGAGCCATTCAATGTAAGGTGGACTAGGTCCACTATAGTATTAAATAAGGCCCACTATGGTAGTTAGATATAATAAATGTAAGAGGACTTCTTAGAAGGTTTTGCTTCTAGAAGGTTCTTCCTCTAGAATGCTCTTAGGTGGTTAGCAACACTATATAAATGGGTTCAAGCAATTTAATAAGATAAGAAGAGAAGTATTGTATTTGGAGTGGTAGCTCAATAGGAGGATTCCCCCTTGAAGAGGCAAGTGGACATGAGATGATCCCTTCCATAATAAGATCCATTGTATGGTGTTGTCCTACCCTGAAGGTTTTCTTATAATAAAGAGTGGTTTTATTCGATATTATTCTTTGAATATTTGAGGTGTTTTTGTATGCAAGTATTTGGTTCTTAACATTTTCCTTGACGCAGGATCCCATAGATTATATCATTTGATTCCTTCTTTATATCCAATAAAAGTACATTTGTGTTAAGCCCTAAATAGTGGCTCATTACCCCTTAATTGGGGCATATTACATTAGTAATTTTCTTTTATTTATGTCGGCTTTATTCCATTAGTTGTAATTATACCTCTTAGTCTCCTATATATACCAAGGAGACATTTTCATTTGGAATCATCTTGCAATTGTACATTTATGTGGGCACAAGGAGGTTGACCCCTCGAAGAGGCTTATTATCTTAATTTATCTCCTTTTCAAGGCTTTGAGTACTTATTCTGAGGTTTTTCTATGCTATATTGATATTTGGTTCTTAACATATGGTATCAGAGCTCAACGTCTTAGGGTTTCGCTGCTACATCTGAGACACCTTGGAATTTTCACTATAATTTCTTTTCTACAACGTTTCAGAAGGAACAGATTGGAAGATATTTAGTATATGGAGCAAGGTATGGTGGGTTACAATTTCAGCTCCTGAGGCCTTATAATTTCAGAGATACAACCTGTGCAAGATCGGGTTTTGGAATCATCCTGAATTGAGTCATTGCAGAATTTCCGCTATAAAAAATTTCTGTAAAGTTTCAAACCCTAAACTCTAGATGATATTTACAAAAATTATTAAGGTATCTGTGGTAAAAATTTCATCTTCTGGGTCATCTTACATTTTCAAATACACCCTGTGGAAGATAGGGTATCTGACTAGTCCTATTGACTAGTCTCAAGAAGGTGTTCCAGGTAAAAAAATCATAACTTATTCCTAGAGTATCCAAATTGAGTGGGACTGGTTGAATTGGATAGTGGATAGTCTGTAGTATTTCGGGTATGAGTTTCAGAATTTTATATCAATTATTTTGTGTGGTCCACACTATACAAGTGAGATCTCCTGGAAAGGCAAAAAATCAACAAGTTCTGGGGAAGTTACCGTAAATTCCATTTGGCACATCCAATTTTGATCAGACCTGTGGCATTGCAGAGAAGAAATATCAGAGAACTACAAAAAATAAAGTTTCATACCCAGAAGGGCCAAAACTTTGGAGATACAGCAGAAGAAAGATTGTCTAGCAGAACCACCTCAAAATCAAGGTTCAAAAGTGATATATGGCCAACATGCCACCCAAAAAGGGAACTTCTACACCAAATAAGCCTCCAGACAATCCTACATGGACTCTTGATGAAGGTGCAAAAATGCATAGGGACATAAATGATCTAGAAAAGAAGATAGTAACAAAAGATGAACTACAAGAGATGATGGATTCAATGGAAGCTAAGTTTGAGGCAATAAATACTAAGATGGATGGTTTAAAAGGGGAGATCATGGAAGGATTGAGAAAATTCCTAATAGAGAGGACCCCTGAAAGTGAAAATGTATCCCATGAAATTCATGATGAGGACACAAGGAAGGTGAATCAAGAATGGAGAAACTCCAACTTTGGGTTGAAGACCAACCACGTTCCTAAGATCGATATGAGGAAGCTTGATGGCAAGGACCTAATCACATGGATACTTCAGATGGAGCAATTCTTTGATCTACATAATGTGCCGCATACACAAAAGGTACGAATTTCTTCTTTATATTTAGAACCCAATCAATTTGTATGGTATCGATGGCTTTGTTCTCACAAATCACTCATCACTTGGACAATTTTCACGGAATAGATGATAGCATACTATGAGGATACAAGGAGTAATACCTTCTTTAGCCAATTGATAAATATCAAACAAAAGGGTTCAGTTATAGAGCACATTGAGAACTTCCAAAGATTGAATATAAAGGTAACATATATTCCAGATGAGCATTTGATTGATGTATTCATAGGAACTTTTAAGGATAACATTCAACATGAGGTTCTCCTTTGGGAACCCAAATCATTGGAGAATGCATTTAGGGTGGCAAGAAATGTTGAAAGTAAAA
>JZKD02S1272486.1:808474-820059 GCA_000966675.3 Picea glauca
GGCATAAGGAGGTTGCCCCCTCGAAGAGGCTTATTATCTGAATTTCTCTCCTTTTCAAGGCATTGAGTACTTATTCTGAGGTTTTTCTATGCTATATTGATATTTGGTTCTTAACAATTTGACTGCCTTCTTTTCCAGCTTGCTCGTGTTTTCCTTGGAAACATGCACAAATTCATCACAGCCAAATACTTTGAGATGTGAAACTGAAGGCTTCTTACCATACCATACCTCATGTGGAGTCAAGTCGACTAGCACCGACAAAGGAGACATATTCACCAGATATTCTGTAGTGTCGTCTGTCTCTACCTAGAATTATTGTGCGAGTCGAGCACCACTGAGTATGTTCCTTACCTTGTCCATCAATGTTCTATTCATTCTCTTGGAAACTCCATTTTTTTGTGGGGTATATCGTGTGTTATTTTGGCGTGCTATGGCACACTGATTGTAGAACTACTCAAATTATTTTCCACAGAATTCACCATCGTTGTTGGTTCTCAGCACCTTAATATTCTTGTTTGTTTGGTTTTCTACAAGAGACTTAAACTCTTTGAATTATTCTAAAACCTCTTATTTCTTCCTCATGAAATATATCCATGTCTTCCTGGAAAAACAATCTATGAAGGAGACATAATACGTGGATCCACCAAGTGAAGGCATTGATATAGGGCCAAACACATCAATATGAACCAATTCTAGAATCCCCTTTTCCCTTGTCGCTCCATATGGGAACCTCACCCAAATTTGTTTTCCATATATGAAATGTTCACAAAAATTGACTTCTAAGTTACATTCAGGAAAATCTTCGACCATACCCTTATTATGCATATATTGAATTTATTTTTCTCCAATGTGTCTCATTCTCTCGTTCCATCGCATGGTTAGGTCAACTTGACGAAGACTTGTCGAGTCAATTTGAATCGACTTAGTCCGAGTCGATTCAAAGTTGATTCAACTTTAAGAAAAGTGATGTTGGTACATCCAGTCGAGTCGACATTCCCTAAAAACTTGTATAGGGTTCCAATATGAACTCCTTTCATTAATACCATCGCACCTCTGACCTTCTTGCATGTATCCTTTTGAAATAGAGTATGCACTCCTGCATCACTCATCTTACTGACATATATCAGGTTTCTTTACAAACCTGGAATATGTAGCACACCTGGGAGATTTATACTCCTCCCAACTTGTAGTATCAGTCAGACTCTTCCCCGTCCGACAATTTTGGTTTCGAGTCATCCCCCAAGAACACATATCCTCCTTCATATCGTTCATATTAACAGAACCATTCTCTATGTGGTGTCATATGATAGAATTATCCTGAGTCGATCAACCAAACATCTTGATCCGATTGTGTACTAGTCGACGCCAAGTACACGACGCCTCCCTTATTTGGAGTAGTCTTTCTCTCAGTCAATTGCTTCTCATCGGATCTTGTACTGACTTCCATTGCATTCAGCTTGTAGTCCATTTTATAATGCCTAACTTTATCGCATTTCCAACATCTTCTCGTTGAATGAACATGAGATTTAGATCTACCCTTCGACTTAGACTTTCTACCAAATAATTTTCCTTTATCTTTGTCAACCGGTCGACCTTTCACCACTAATGCATCATTGGTCAATCCTTTCATATTATTCCTTCTCATGTCTTCTGACAATAGGGAACTCAAATTTTGCCTAGGAAATAACTTTATAAACTGAATAAGGGAAAAAGGTGGACATGGGTCTTAGGAAAATGAAGTCACTTAAAAATTATAAAGTGTGCAAGCATAAAGTGACTTTAAAAATAAAATAAAAGTAAAGTGAGCAGGAAATAATTCCATTAAGAAATAAAAGAGGGGAAGTGAGGAGGTGCCCCTCATTCTTGCATTTTTCTCATTTGGAAAATAGATTTGAGAGCTCTTAGGAAGAGAGTCTAGGGTTTTCGGAAACCTTTTGCAGCTATCTCTATTTTCGGTGTTGAAACTATACACCCTAGTCAAATTTGAGGACGGGATCGTCTCAAATTTCGTCATTGTTCCTCATTGCTACAAAGTTTTATCTTCTTACAACTGGATATCATTTAGTATTGCCATTTCCTTGTGTAAGGCGACTTTGTTTTTCCAGTGTGGGTCGAGTTACCTATTTGAAGAATATTTTTCTCTTGTGGGTGCTTCTTTGTATGGTTGGGCGCCCCTTTTGAAGAGATATTGTGGTTGGGCGAGTTGTACACCAATTTGGGTGCTACATTGAGGAAATGTGGTAATTGGGATGAGTTTACTAAGTGTTGGGTCATGCCATCTCTTGACAGGATGAATTCCAAGTTGAGTTTGTTTCAGGAGCCAAGATTATTTCTTGTCAGACAGTGCTACTCTATTGTGGGGGAAAGTTCCCTTTTGTTGGGCGCAATCATTCATCACAAGGTCAACTACAATGTTGTAGGGAGGTCGAATCCTTGCACAAAGTTCATTATGGGCACATTTCATTGTCTGAGGATGTTGATATAATTGCTAGGAAAATATTCCCCTTATTCAGAGCACTACACTTGTTGCTTGGCGCATCCTCACATCTTGTACAGAACTTCCATTACAAAAAGATCTTTGTTGCAAGCTCAGACAGAGAGAACTACAGTGCACCCTTCAAATTTCTGAATCAAGTTCCATTATTAATTTATGTAGATTCTTCATGTGTTATTTAACTATTGTGGGTGTTGATACATTGTGCTAAATGTAAATCTGGGTTGTTGGGTTAGATTTTATAATGTATCCCTTCTCCTATTCCACGAGAGAATAAATAAAATTGTTGGTTGATTGTTCCCTTTTAAGTATGTTCTAATCTTGTTGTTAATTAGCTTGTTGTTATAGATTGTCATTGAACTGTTTGACAAAATCTTCCAACCAAACTTGAGAAACAATTGCAATAAATTAAGCCCAAAATATTACAGTGGTATCAGATCATGTTCCTCTACATCTATGGGCTTTGAGGGGCACTTATAATCAGATTTATGAGACCAGAAGATGAGCATAACATTACCTACAGAAGACATAGGGGAAGAACACATGATCCCTCCATGTGGGAAGAAGAAGAAATGGTTAGAGAAGAAGAAACAAGAGAGGAAACACCATCTCTCGCACTTAAGGGAAAAGGAACTACGGGGGAAGAAGATGATGCCAGGATCAACATTTTGTTTAATATTTTGAATGATTTGGCCAAGGGTCAAAAGGTCATGATGGACCTTATGGGGAAGCTAGCTAAGAATTCCTTGGAGGGTCCAATGAAGCAGAATCATAATGGTGATGGGGGCTCAAACAATGGAGAGGGTATCCATTCATGCACTACCATGCAGAGCCACCCCCACTTGTACACCAAATCCCCCAGATCCACTATGCCTCAATTTTTTAGGAATGATGCCACAGGTCCATTAATGCAGGTTGATTAGGATGAACCTTATAGGGCATATTTAGAGGAGTACAGGAGGTTGGGAGCTGATTTCCACTCATCCATGTATTTTGTAGAGTTTTGCAATATGAAGAGAAGAATCCAACCAAGAGGGCCCATGAGGGCCATGACACAAAATTTTTAGTTGCAGTGTACCCTTGGGAAGGTCACCATTCCCAACTTTGATGGGGGCTCTAAATGCTCCACAAGATCATGGGTGCAAAAGCTCGACACTTACTTCTAGCTACACCAAATGACAAAGATAGATGCCATTAAGTTGGCAACCTTGCACCTGGATGGTGAGGCCCATGAGTGGTGGTACCATGAGTTAGTCACCTTGGGACATGTTGGGGTCACTTCCTACCTGGACTTCACATAGAGGTTCATCGAGAGATTTGACAGGAAGGATTCAAAGCTTCACTTCAAAGAGTTGGCTCAGCTCAAGTAGAGAGGTATACCAGAGGCTTATATATCTAAGTTTTAGAGGGTTGTTTTGATGGTGACAGAAATTTCAGAGGCTCATTTGGTGATGTTTTTCGTTGAGGGGATATCAGAGCCTCTACTAGGATGGTTCAAGGCTTACAAGCCTACCTCTTTATAGAATGCATTCAACAAATCTCATGAAATGAAAGATGTAGTACCTAAAATTTAGTTTCCACCCAAACCCATTTTCACCCTAAAGACTGAGGAGACCAAACCACCTCAAAGAGATTGGGCCAAAAATCCCAAACTAGATGGAGAGACTAGGAGAGAATTGAGGAAAAATAAATTGTGTTTCAACTGTCAGGAACCATGGGCACCAAGACACAGATGTGATGGGAAGGACATAATAGGAAAGGCCCATTACATTGAGGTATACTATGACAATGACAATGATGAGGATGAGGAGGTGGAGTAGGCACAGGACCATGGACATCCAACATCATGGGAGGAGTCTTCACGGGCTAGGGCTAAGGGCTCAGTCATGGCCTCAATGTCAGGATTTCTGAGGTATCATACCCTCAAGGTTAGAGGTGTCCTACAGGGGTACAAGGTGACAATATTGATTGATGGGGGAGCATCCCATAACTTCATTGACGCTAACATGGTCGAGCAGAGAGGAATTTCGACAGAGGAATTCAATGGGTTCACAATAGTCATACTAGGAGGCCACCAGATGAGTTGCACCAGGTGGATTTACAAGCTCACAATAACCATGGGAAACTACTCAATGACAGATGATTTCTTCGTGGTGGACGTACCAAACACCAATATAGTGTTGGGATTTCAATGGATTTACTCTATTGGGAGATACACTACTGATTAGAGGACCATGGAGATGGATTTCATAAGCCCGGATAAAAAGAAAGTGGTCCTACGAGCCATGCACCAGTACCCGTTGAAGATTGTTTCATCACACAACATGGAGGCAGTCACGAGGCATCATGCTATAGAGTGGGTTGTAGAGTATTTTATTTCTAACAGGGAGCCACCATACCATCTGCAACAACTTCCTCAAGAATTACATGTATTACTCTGTAAACATCATAAGGTATTTAGTGACATTCCTCCTGGAATTCCACCTAATAGAGGTTGTTTTGAGCATATCATTGAGTTAGAAGAGGGGGTCCAAGCAGTTATCACAAACCCCTATCGGCACCCTAAAGTTTACAAGGACGAGATTGAAAAAACCATCAAAGAATTGTTGAAAATGAGCCACATCCACCCTAGTTCCAGCATGTTTTCCTCTTCCATTGTCTTAGTCAAGAAGAAGGACGGTACTCTATGGATGTGTATTGACTACAGATCTCTAAAGAAGAAAACCATTAAGAATCAGTACCCCATACCCAGGATCGATGAATTAATGGATGAGCTCAGGGGAGCTAATTTTTTCTCGAAGATTGATCTTTGATCAGGGTACCATCAGATTAAGGTACGAGAGAAAGACATACCTAAGACAATATTTCAATGCCATTATGGGAATTATGAGTTTTTGGTCACGCCATTCAGGCTAACTAATGCCCCTGCCACTTTCCAATCGTGCATGAATCATGTGTTCAATAAGTAGTTGAGGAATTTATTATTGGTCTTCTTTGATGACATCTTCATATACAACAAAACATGGGAAGACCATTTGCGACATCTTGATGAAGTACTTGGTATTATAGAGAGTCAGAAACTGTATGCAAAGGAATCCAAGTGCAATTTTGGTATGACAGAGATGTTCTACTTGGGGCACGTGATTGGGGCGAATGGGGTACAGGTGCCCCAAGAAAAAATCAAGGTGATCATTAAGTGGCCAACTCCCATGAATGTGACATAACTAAAGAGTTTCCTTGGTCTCTACACTTACTACAAGAAATTTTTTAAAGGATTCTCTCAGTTGACAACACCACTAACCGATCTCACCAAAAAGGGGGATTTCGTTTGGATAGAGAAGGCCCAGGAGACATTCGATAAAATGAAGTAGATGATGAGTTCATGCCCTGTTTTAGCACTCCTTGATTTCACTCAGCCCTTTGTCTTGGAGTGTGATGCTTCAGGAATTGGGATAGGAGCTATATTGATGCAAAGAGGTCACCCAATCACGTTTGAGAGACGAAAACTCCGAGAGTTTGAGCGACATTACTCCATATATGACAAAGAGTTGTTGGCCATAATGCATGCTTTGACCAAATTTTGGCAGTACTTGGTGGGAAATGGGTTCAAGGTAAAGACTGATCATAATAGCTTGAAGTTTCTCATGGATCAAAAGGAACTGAGTGAGCAACAACAAAAATGGATTAATAAAATCCAATCCTACGATTTTGAAATTGATTATGTGAAAGGAAAAAATAATGTGGTTTTTGACACCCTATCCAGGATACCCACTCTCTCTCTCATGGAGATTTCAACGGAATGGAAGGCACTTATATTGGTATAATACTCCAAAAAAAAGTTTTCTTGTGAGATACTTGATGGTCAGGTCTTCGATGATAGGTACAGGGTTATTGACGACATCATATATTATAAGGAACAGATCTACTTAGTACGAGAATCTCAGTTGAAAGACAAAATTCTACATGTTGTGCATAATTCTCCTTTGGAAGGTCATCCAGGATACCTGAAGACTTATAGACAAATTCGGGAGAGGTTTGCTTGGAAGGGTCTCAAGACTAATGTACTGAAGTTTGTACAGAAGCGCCACATCTGTTATCAGAATAAGGCGAAACATACCCATCCAACAGGATTGCTCCAACTGCTTCCCATCCCTGAGCAAAAATGGGAAAGCATTTCGATGGATTTTATTACATGGTTGCCTTACCTTCAAGGGAAGGATTGTATCTATGTGGTGGTTGACATGCTTACTAAATTTGCCTATTTCTTTTCCATATCGTCCAAATACTCTACAATGCATGTAACCAAATTGTTCTTCAGAGAGGTATTTCGGCTGCATGGACTGCCCAAGACAATTATTAGTGATCGAGACAACAGATTCATGGGGGGTTTTGGCATGAGTTGTTCAAAATCGTAGGGACAAAATTAACGCCCAATACCATTTATCACCCTCAGAATGATAGGAAAATTGAAATTGTGAATAAATGGTTCAAGGGGTATTTGAGAAATTATGTATTGGGGCAACAAACGGCATGGATTAAATGGTTGCACTTGGGTGAGCATTGTTATAACATCACCTATCACATGTCGATCGAGATGACACCTTTCAAATATTTGTATGGTTATGATACCACCACCTTTGTGAACCGAGAATTTGGGGACAGTCAGGCACCCAAAGCCAAGGATTGGATTTAGGAGAGTCAGGACATCCTGCGAACTCTCAAAGATAACATGCAAATGACACATAATCAACAAAAGATGTATTCCAATAAGCATAGAGTGGAGCACAATTTTGAGGTGGGAGACTTGGTATACCTCTTCTTGCAGCCATACAAGCAGTCATCCTTGAAAATGAAAGGGGCAGAAAAATTGAAGCCACGATTCTATGGTCCCTACAAGATTTCGAGGTGAGTAGAGGAGGTATCTTATGAGTTAGATCTTCCAGAGGGGTGTAAGATACACAATGTCTTTCATGTTTCATGCCTCAAGAAGGAAGTGGGACAACATGTTGTCACCTCTACAGAGCTACCACCATTGGATGAGGAGGGGTAGTTGATTCTAATTCTAGAGGAGGTGTTGGAGACTAGAGAGCGGAAATTAAGGAACATGAGCATCAAAGAGTACTTGATCAAATGGAAAAATATGCCTATTGAGGACACCACTTGGGAAGGAGAGTAGATATTGCAACATCTTGGATTGCATTTTCTTGAGGACAAGCAATCTCAGGTGGGGAGGACTGTAATGTCCCCGTTGGCCTAGGAGTCATAAGGAGTGGTTCCACTAGCCTAACTTGGTTCCCATAGGCTAAGTCGAAAAAGTTACCTAGGGAACTCAACTTTTGCCTAGGAAATAATTTTATAAAGTAAAAAAGGGAAAAAGGGGGACATGGGTTTTAGGCAAATGAAGTCACTTAAAAAGTATGAAGTGTGCAAGCATAAAGTGACTTTAAAAATAAAATAAAAGTAAAGTGAGCGGGAAATAACTCAATTGAGAAATAAAAGAGGGGCTATGAGGAGGTGCCCCTAATTCTTGCATTTTGCTCATTTGGAAAATAGATTTGAGAGATCTTGAGAAGATATCACTCTAGGGTTTTCATAAACCCTTTGCAACTATCTCTAGTTTCGGTGTTGAAACTATACACCCTAGTCAGATTTGAGGACGGGATCATATTAGATTTTGTAATTGTTCCTCATTGCTACGAAGTTTTATCTTCTTATAGTTGGATATCATTTAGTATTTCCAATTTCTTTTGTAAGGCGGCTGGGTTTTTCCAGTGTGGGTTGAGTTACCTATTTGGAGGAAGATTTTTCTCTTGTGGGTGCTTCTTTGTATGGTTGGGCATCCTTTTTGAAGAGATATTGTGGTTGGGTGAGTTGTACACCAATTTGGGTGTTACATTGAGGAAATATGGTAAATGGGACGAGTTTACTAAGTGTTGGTTCGTGCCATCTCTTGACAGGATGAATTCCAAGTAGAGTTTTCTTCAAGAGCCGAGATATTTTCCTGCCGGACAGTGCTACTCTATTGTGGGGGCAAGTTCCCTTTTGTTGGGCGCAATCCTTCATCACAGGGTCAACTACAGTGTTGTAGGGAGGTCGAATCCTTGCATAGAGTTCATTATGGGCACAATTCATTGTCTGAGGATGCTGATATAATTGCTAAGAATAGATTTCCCTTATTCAAAGAACTGCATGTGTTGTTGGGTGCATCCTCACATCTTGTACAGACCTAACATTACAAAAAGATCTTTGTTGCAAGCTCAAACAAAAAGAATTACAACGCACCCTTCAAATTTCTGAACCAGGCTCCATTATTAATTTATGTAGCTTATTTATGTGTTATTTAACTATTGTGGGTGTTGATACATTGTGCTAAATGTAAATCTGGGTTGCTGGGTTAGATTTTATAATGTATCCCTTCTCTTATTCCTTGAAAGAATAAAGAAAATTGTTGGTTGATTGTTCCCTTTTAAGTATGTTCTAATCTTATTGTTAATTAGCTTGTTGTTATAGACTACCATTGAACTGTTTGACAAAATTTGCCAACCAAACTTGAGAAAAAAATTGCAATAAATCAAGCCCAAAATATTACATTGAATTACTCCCTATAACCACGACTAAGCTATCCCAGGAGTCTAGAAAAGAACATAATAGGCTAATACATTTCTCATCCTTAGTGATTTTAATATCCATAGAATATAACTGACTTATTATGGTATTAAACACATTTAAATGCTCATATACCAAACTTCCTTCACTCATCCTCGGGAGATGCAATTTCTTTCTAAGAAAAAAATTATTTACCATGGATTTTGATTGGTACAAGCTCCCCAACTTGTACCACGATTTCTTGGTCGAATATTCACCTGAGACATTCAACAACACTAAATCTGCAAGACAAAGTCGAATCACACTCCTTTCCTTTCTCTGGAGTTTCTCCCATTCTTTCCTCAAAATTCTTGTTGGAATGGTACCTGGACAAATTGTCGCCAACTGTTCTTGATCTACAAGGAGATCTTCAATTTTAATCTTCCAAAGCTCAAAATTCTAGCCATTGAATTTTTTGATCTCTATTCTCAAGCTACTCGCTATTCTTTAAGCACAATCTTTAAATATCTCTGACCTACGAATATTACTGAACCTCAGGTTTATCTCAGATCCAAGGTTGTTAAACCAAGCTCTGATACCACATGTTAGGAAATTTTACTTCCACGCTAAACCTAGTAGAAGAGAGGAAGATATAATTAATAAAGAAAGTAAATGATAACGAAAACACACAGTACACATATATTTTACCCTGTAAACGCAATTAGGAAAACCAACATTCCTTGATCGTCTTGCTCTCTTTTTGTTTTACTAATTCAGAATAAAAAGGTTACATGCCTAACCTTGGTCTACACCTAAGACACAATCAACATCATACCCTCCTACTTTACACAAGGACAACCCTTTAGCCAATTCAACTTATATCTACATGACCAACAACCTCTATCAATTTGTGATTTTAGATTAGTTTTTACAACATTGCAACACACCTTATTTATAGGATTTATAGTAGGAAAATCTCTATAGAAAGGCACCCAAAAAATGATTACATATCCATGCAAACGATTGGCTACAAATCCCGCGAATCTCAAGATTCTGTTACAAATTGACTTCAAGTCGGTTTACCAGTCTACAACTAGTTGACCTCCATTCGGTCTTCAGTCGGTTGTCGCATGACCACCTACCAACTTCTTGTTGGTCGACCCCTTCGACTTGTTGTCTATCACTTCGACTTTGACTTGGCCCAGTCAAACACTTCGACCTTCGACTTTCACTGCTAGTCGATCCACCTCGACTAGGCTTTCACTGCAAAGAATATAACAACCTAACATAAACTTTGGTGGTGGTCATTTGTATGGAAATCCCACACCCCTATGAAAACAAAAATATTGTTTTGGCTATCCATCGAGAACAAGGTTCTAACGTGGGACAACGGTCTCAAATGCCATTGGAATGGCCCCAATAGGTGTGTGTTATAAAAATGTGAAAACGAGATGGTGACTCACCTTTTTCTGACTCTCAGTTCACGCATCATGTTTGTGTGATTATCTACAATCAACTATTAGGAATTGGCCCCTCTCTTCAAGGTTCCTTGCTCGATTGGATCAAATCATGGAAGCAATTAACATCTCCCTTATGAGGATACACCAACCCTTATGGGAAAAACGAATATTCACCCTTATCAAGAGGTCAGACCAATCTATGGATATAATAGTAACCCCAAGATAATCCATTTAATAGCTCAACCATAGATCCGAGATAATGACCTTGATAACTCAACAAGGAAACAAACAATGAACCCCTTGTGGGATACAATGAGCCTTATGGGAAACTGCACATATGATATAAGATGAATTGAACTCTAGTGGACACTTCCACAATGCCCCACATTTATGGAAAAAATTTTGCACCCAACAACAAAGTAATAAAACTTGTTTAGATTGAAATATAATTCTTCAAATTTAAAAACAATGGAATAATAAAAGTTATATATGCTAGGAAATATATATTAGAATTGAAGCATGAAGAAAGCTAAACGTTCTATGATTTTGAAATTTTCCAGTTTTCCATCACCACAATTCAGTCATAAAATCTTTGTTGAAATTGCAATTTTGAATCGTTGAAATCATTGTTTTTAATGTAAAAATGGATTCAACACCCTCGAATACCCCTATTACAACCTTGTTTTGCAATGCTAATGATTGATATATGCAATTCCATCAATCCAAAATTACTTTTGTCAGACTTCAAATAAAAAATGTCAGTTTCCCTTCCCTTTATTTTGAGTGGCCAGAAAACGTCAAATTCACAAAACGTTTAGACTATGACAATGAAGTATTATGCACACAACAATAGAGGAATTAATGTATAGTATACAATGGGATATAAACCACCAAATTTAAAACTAACATAGGAATATAAATTGTGTACCTTTGGATTTGAACTATTTCACACACACACACACACATATATATATATATAGAGAGAGAGAGAGAGGAAATGTACTCGCAAAAAACCCTCCAAATACTTCCCCATGTTACATGGATGG
>JZKD02S1272486.1:820202-834514 GCA_000966675.3 Picea glauca
TATATATATATATATATATCCAAACAAGAGTTGCATATTAAGATAAATATTGTCAGATTTATGCGTTCTACAAGCAATAAATGTTGTATATGTTGGCTTTAAACCATCAAATTTGAAAATAACTAAAGAATAAAAATTGTGTAACATTGAATTTGAAGCATTTCAAATCTAATGATATATGTCCCAACATATACATGACACATTTATGAATCTAATTTGACTTTTATGGCTAGTATTGTGATTAGTTAATTGGATTTATTTATTTTCTTTTAACAATAACACTCCATATTTTTTTGAAATTTATTAATATGTATCTTGAATCAAGTTTTGGGATTGTAGTTAATGGATTATCACTCTCAAGACATGTAACTATGAAGATCATTAAGTTAAATACCAAAGATAATGTTTCAAGATGCTATTTCTGTGAGAATTTAACTTTGACCAACAATGAAACCTAAATACTATCCTTTTTAGAAGTTAACTTAAGTATATAAGTTTAAACTATATGTGAGTTTATGAAAATTTAGAGTAAAAACTCAACCCATCATTAAAGACAAATCAAATCATATGTATCATCATATTTATCCTTATCCTTGATAATGAGTGTACTCTCCACTCTAAAAGTAGCATTTCATAAACTCATATACAATTTACATTTTACAACATGAAATTTATCTCACATGATAGAAAGTCCCCATAGATTAACCACTAGACCATATAATTTCTTTATTTACAAGCAATTAAATGTTTTGCAAGTCCTATCACGTATAGATTTCCACATCCATTGGGACAAATCTTTAAACCCGGATTGCCAAAGTCGTTCATGTCATGGCACTTCTGGGTATATACTCCATGTTACTTGAGCAAGCTGCCAAGTAATACTCGCTCAAGTGAGTTGAGTGTAAAACTCTGAAGATAGTGCTCTATACACAATAGTGCTCCCCACACACACAGTAGATGAAAGTTGCTTACATTCATTGGAACACACAATTCAATAGTTTCAGAGACCATGAACACAAAACGCTAATGGCGAATGAATGTAGCGCAAACCTTCAAACAATTGTGAAGAAAAGATGCTCATGCAAATAATATCGGGTTTGGCGTTGTTCGAAATGGTATAGAGTAAATTTGAAAACGAGAATGGCAATGGCAGAGCCCATGCTTGTCCACCTTCAGCATTGTAAGAGAGTGGCTACAGCGTCTGCTAAAATCCAAGCCAGTGTCGTCGTTAAACCCCTTGATCCCGTCAGAGTATTGAGCAAAGAAGGTCGTTTGAAAGAGGCGCTAAGCATTTTATGTCAGACAGGCAGGCGCGCAGACTCCTGTACATACGTTTCCCTCTTGCAGCTCTGCATGAGAAAGAAAGCCTTATCAGAGGGAAAGCGAATCCACCTTCACATGAACGAGAACGCAGTCATAGCAGACAGATTCTTAAACAACACGCTTCTCAACATGTATGTCAAATGCGGGAGTGTGGAGGATGCCCGCAAAGTGTTCGACCAAATGCCTGAACGAGATGTGTGCTCTTGGACTGTCATGATTGCAGGATATGCAAAGCATGGAGTTCATCCTGAGGAGGCGTTGGCACTCTTTTACCGAATGGAAAAAACATGCATCCAGCCCAATCAGTTCACCTTTGCTAGCGTTCTTCCAGCGTGCACCAACTTAGGATCGCTGCAACAGGGCGTTGAGATCCATCAACAGATTTTAAGAAGCCGGCTTGAGTATGACGGAGTTGTGGCAAATGCTCTTGTGGATATGTACGCAAAATGTGGAAGCATAGAGACTGCACGCGAGGTGTTTGACAAAATGCCGAAACCAGATACTGTGTCCTGGACAACCATGATAGCGGGATATGCAAGGTCTGGGTATCTTGATGAGGCTTTGAGACTCTTTCAGAAAACTCCTCAAAGAGATGTGTTCTCGTGGACGACTATGATTTCGGCCTATGCGCAGAGTGGGTTTGTTGAGGAGGCATTGAAATTGTTTGAGGAAATACCCCAGCCAAACGTGGTATCTTGGACGGCAATAATTGCAGGATTAGCACAAAACGGGCACTATCTGGAGGCTTTGAAGCTTTTTCGACAAATGCAATTGGCGAGTGTGAGGCCGGACTCAAAAACATTTGCAAGTATTCTCCCGGCCTGTGCCAATTCTGCAGTTGTGGAACATGGTATGGAAATCCATGAGAAGATTATTCGAGATGGATATCAGGCTGATTCTGTTGCGATGAATGCGGTGATAGACATGTATGCAAAATGTGGAGATGTACAGAAAGCGCGTCGATTGTTTGACAAAATACATGAACGAGATGTTGTGTCCTGGACGGCAATGGTTGCAGGGTATGCACATAATGGACTTATTGATGAGGCTTTGAAACTCTTTGAGGAAATTCCTCGGCAAGATGTGGTCTCATGGAATGCGATGATAACGGGATTTGCCCAAAATGGGTTTGGTGAGGAAGCCCTGGATTTTTTCCGTCAGATGTTATTGGGTGACATAAAGCCGGACTCGAACACCTTTGCCAGTGTTCTCCTAGCATGTGCCAGAGTAGCTGCTCTGAAACAGGGCATGGAAATCCATGAAAAAATAATAAGAAGCGGATTTCAAACTGATATTGTGGCAGTCAACTCCTTGATAAACATGTACGCAAGTTGTGGTAGAGTACACAAGGCACGCAAATTATTTGACAAAATGCATAAAAAAGATGTTGTGTCATGGACGACTATGATTATATCATATGCACAGAGTGAACTTATTGAGAAGTCCTTGGAACTATTTGAGAAAATGCCTCAACGAAATGTGGTCTCATGGAATGCAATGATTTCAGGATTTGCACAGAATGGACTTGTTGATGAAGCTCTAAAACTCTTCAAGCAAATGCCTCAGCGAAATCTGACCTCATGGAATGTTATGATTGCAGGATTTGCCCAAAATGGGCATAGCGAGGATGCCCTGAAACTTTTTCAAGAAATGCAAATGATGGGTGTGAAGCCAGACTCAAAAACCTTTGCGAATATTATCCCAGCATATGCAAAATTTGGGAGCATGCAGAAGGCAGGTGAATTATTTGACAGAATGGATCAACGAGATGTTGTCTGCTGGACAGCTATGATTTTAGCATATGTGCAGAATGGGTGGCCAGATGAGGCGCTAAAGCTTTTTCAACAAATGCAATTAGCAGGAGTGAGGCCAGACTTGAAGACATTTGCTAGCATTCTCCCAGCATGTGCAAACCTGGCAGCTCTGGAACAGGGTATTGAGATCCATGAAAAAATAATCAGAAGTGGATTTCATTCTGATACCATTGTTGTAAATGCCTTGATAGACATGTATGCAAAATGTGGGAGCTTACAGCGAGCACATGACTTATTTGATAAAATGCATCAGCAAGATATTGTTTCCTGGACAGAAATGATTGCAGGATATGCTATGCATGGTTGTGGCAAGGAGGCTCTTGAACTCTTTGAAAAAATGAAACAATCTGGTACCAGCCCTGACCATGTCACCTTAGTTTGTGTTTTGTCTGCATGCAGCCATGCAGGTCTAGTGGATGAGGGCTATCACCATTTCAATTCTATGATTGAATGTTACAACATCACCCCTGCAGTGGAGCACTACAGCTGCATGGTTGACCTCCTTGGCCGTGCAGGGCGCCTGGAAGAGGCAAAAGACTTTGTCCAAAAAATGCCAATGAAACCTAATACTGCTGTTTGGAGTTGTTTACTTGGTGCCTGTAGAAAACATAACAGTATAGAAATAGGACAATATGTGGCAGAACATATTTTTGAGTTGGACCCTACAAATGCTACACCGTATGTGCTTCTCTCGAACATTTATGCAGCAGCTGGCAAGTGGAGTGACATTGAAAGAATACGGGAAATGATGAAAGACAGAGGGGTAAGAAAGTCACCAGGATGTTCTTGGATCGAAGTTAATAAAGAGGTGCATGCTTTCCTTGTAGGAGATAGGTCACACCCACAAATACAAAAAATCTATGAGAAGTTGGAGAGATTGTCTTGTGAGATGAGGGTGGCAGGGCATGTTCCAGATACAACGTTTGTACTGAATGATGTGAAGGAGGAGGAAAAGGAGCAAATTCTTTCCCACCATACTGAGAGGTTGGCAATTGCATTTGGGTTATTAAACACCCCCCCTGGAGCAACTATTCGAATTATCAAAAATCTTCGAGTGTGTGGTGACTGCCACTCTGCAACCAAGATTATTTCCAAGATTGTTACAAGAAAAATTATTGTTAGGGATGCCAACCGTTACCATCATTTCAAGGATGGACAATGTTCATGTGGAGATTATTGGTGATAACAGTATGAAACAAGTCATAAGTTAAAGGAATGGCTATTATTTTTTGCAAGATGCTATAGAGGGGCATCCACAAAGCACCCTATATCTGGAGCGAGGTTTCACTTGTGGGGCCTTATTTGTTGGTGCACACTGCATACCTCTCCAGCCACACTAAAAGATGAGCACTAAAACTTTCTTGGGAATGTGTTTGAGCCCCCAGTCTTGGGTTGCATCATGATGCTTAAAGGGGGCTCTGTTTCTACAAATATGCAGTAAGTAATCACAGATGTTGCTTTATTAGCTGCAGAGGAAAAAGGAGAATTGCCTCCTAGATGGGCTGTGAATTGTCCCTGCTGCTTAGGATTGCAGGTGATGCATAGAAACTAATTATCCAAAACATGAAAATTTGCTTGTTCTCAATCTTATAACTTCTGTATAGAATTTCTTCTCCTTGCAAGCTGATCTGTAAAGGATTTAGCAAAAGAAAGGAGTAGAAGACAAGAAAAAAAGGCACCTGGAGGTTCCGAACCCATCCTTTTCCAAACAAGCCGGAAGCTTAAGTGGTAGCACCATGTTGGCATAACTTCTTACCCAACAAACATGCAGTTATCCAATGGCTTTCCTGGCCAGGGAAAAGGAAGGCTTGGAAAAGAACAGGTTAGGAAGGCAGAATGGGAGAGTTGGAGCAGAAGTGCTGGAAGGGAAGGGGAAACAATGCCATTCTTCCAGCAGATTGCTGAGGGTTTACAGATTAAATACTTTAGAAACCTGAACCGAAGACAAAGTAGCAAGCTGGTATATCAGCCATTTTGTACTTAAGTAAATACCACATTTTTTAACTAAAGCCTGGAGATTTTATCCCCAGAAGGGTTTTCGCCAATTCAAAATGTGTGTGTGCATATGTGATTCTATGGTGTGAATGCTATTTTTTTACTAATGTTATTACATTATCTGTGTTAAGGATCTCTAGCACAGGTTATTTGAATAACGTGGTTGCATTTTGTTAAGCCAAGAAGCACTTGGGAATTAAATCCATAGTAGGGGAGACAATTAAAATTATTTTCCCCTGAATTTAATAAACCTCAGGCTAGATAACTGAGTTGTTAATCACTCCAGTTCCTGGATCATAATTTGGCATCACAGCCTGGTTCAGATATCCTTAATTGGGAGGACCATATGGAAAAAACCCAGAGTGGATGTGAACAAGGTGGAGAACCACTTCAGCCAGGGTTCGAATGGAGTAGACAACTAAAGATGTTAGGGAATCCTCACAAAGAGCAACACCAAGAAGACAGGAACTGGAAATCAGGTTTGCTTGGTTAGAGCAGAACACTACTGTGCTAACAGAGATGAGAACCCATCTAATAAAGGCAGTGGCTAAGAAGGAAGAATGCTCAGCAAAGCGTGAGCAAGGAGAATACTTCTGACACGAAGGGATTCCAAAGTAAACAGCCTGAAACCTCTGCAGAGGGTAAATTACTAAATCTTCTTTGTTATTTTTCATTGCCCCATTTGAAGTTGAAGCAAAGATTGATATACCGGCTTATGATGAACAAGTTGATGTCGAAAAGCTCAATCACTGGTTCAGTCAGTGAGGTATCCTTTGGTATCCAAGGATGCAAAGGTGAGAAAAAGATATATTTTGTCAGATTGAAGATGACTGGCCATGCATTAGTATGGTGGAAAAGCTATATGTATGCCATGGCACAATAAAAGAAACCCTCATTAGTTTCTTGGGAGTAGTTCAAAATGTTGTTGAAAAATCAGTTCTATCCTGTTTGATATCAAGAGGAATAATTAATTAAATAGCAATAATTCCACCAAAGCAAAGGGCAGAGTGTTCAAGATTACACCACTGAGTTCAAGAAGCAAGCCATTTTGCTAAACCTCAAGCTAGAGGATTAGAAGGTCATGATGAAATGCTAAGGAGGCTTACATGGCTACGTCAAAAAGGAGTTTTCCCTGTTTGAGGTGAAGAACCTTGGTGATGGATGTAAGAAGGCCTTATTTCTTGAGGCCAAGAACAAAAATCCACATCCACTGGTGGTATGGTAAAGCCAAAGAAAGGTATAGAACATCAGCAATCCCCTAAGGAGAAGAATAGGAAAAAGACTTCCAACATTTCTCAGTCCAAGGGCGGCAACAAGAATAGGAAAAAGGCTTCCAACATTTCTCAGTCCAAGGGCGGCAACAAGAATCATTGCAAGCATTGTGGTATTGATGGACATACACAAGTAAAATGCTGAAAATTGCACCTGTAACTACATCCTAAATATCGGAAGAAACCATCCAAGACAGCTCTCACCAATATTGAGGAACAAGAGTTGAAATGCAATTTCGATCCAGATTAGAGGATAGCTTGTATGAGCATGCAGAAACCACCAATGAATTATAGGATGAGTCGAAGAAACTCAATGTTAAGAAAGAACAGTGGTTCTATGTCAAGATCCGGATGAAGATGGCAAAGGTCACTGCACTGTTTGACAAGCTGATTCAAAGGTGTTAGTAAAGAAATTGGGGTTAAAGATCGACAAGCATCAAGAACCATATCCATTGGATTGGCTCCACAAAGACACCAAACTGCATGTCATGAGACAATGTGAGTTCAAATTTGAAATATCAACTTATTTCATTGATAAAGTTCAGTGTGATTTAGTACCATTAGATGTTCGTGAAGTAGTTTTCGGCAACCTTTATTTGCTGGATCGAGATGCCATATTTCTCCAAAGACTACATAAGTATAGGTTGACTAAATATGAAAAGCCATTCCTAATTAATGCTTATACAGGTAAGCAGACAATCTCTATTGTTCTAGTCAATCAAGCGAAGAGATTGATCAATGCCAGCGAGAAATTTGTAATGATAGTTAATCAAGCAAACTGATAACCAAGATTTGGAAGCAAAGTCTTCTAATAGTAGTTTTACTGTCAAACAGAGGAAGGAAATTGGTGATTTGTTGATGCAGTACATAGAAATTTTCAAATAATCCAATGGTTTACTTCCAAAGAGAGGTGGAGCATGGAATTCAGCGGCTGCTTGATTCACCTTTACCCAACTTGGGTTGTACAGGACTTCATTGTTGGAGTTTGAAGAAATTAAGAAACAGATTCAGACATTGTTGTACAAACGTGTAATAAGACCTAGTTCATCTCCATATGGATCACCCATTGTCCTAGTGCCAAAGAAGGATGGTTCTTGGAGGATGTGTGTATATTATTGAGCATTAAACAAGATCACTATCAAGAACAGTTTCCAGTACTTTAAATTGATGACATGCTGGACTGATTGCAACAAGCTAAATACTTCACATAGCTAGATCTAAATTCAGCTATCACCCAGTACAAATGAAGGAGGAATACATATGAAAGATATCATTCAAGACCAAGCAAGGCTTGTAGGTATGGTTGGTACTACACTTCGGAGTGTGTAGTGCACCAACCTTTTTCATGAGAATGAATGAGGTACTTAGACCTTCCATTGACTCTTTTGTTATTATTTACTTGGATGATATCTTAATATTCAATAGTACATGGGAGGAGCATCTCCAACATTTGCAACAAGTTCTAAAGACCCTTTGGAAGATAAACTACTACAATATTTCAAGAAATGCAAATTTGCAAAACAGTGCTTGATATACATTGGATTTTTATTGGGTGGACAAGAAATGATAATTGACCCAAAAAAGATTGAAGCTATCATGAAATTGCCAAGACCAAGCAATGTCATTGAAGCATAGAGCTTCATGGAAGCAACACAATATTTGACAATGCCCATTTCTCATATGTTGCAACCCTTCTACATGCCCTTACAATAGAGAACAAGAAATTTGTGTGGTATGAAAAAAGAGTTTGTGTTCCACAAATTAAAGGGGAAGGTTTATGAAGCACCAGTCCTAACCCTACTCAATCTACAAAAGCTATTTGAGATTGAAATAGATGCATTGATATATGCAATGGGAGCAGTGCTTATGCAAGGGAGGAAACAAGTAGCCTATCATTTACAGTCATGCACTGGAGTATTGTAGCATATAAGATTTGAATTTAAGTACTCACATATGCCTACCCACCTAGAGGTACAATCTATGGTCCACTCCTATATTCATACCCGACCCACCAGATGATGATACAATATTTATCTAGACTATTCTTTTGTGATGGACTACATTCCTTGAGTTCCCCCTACCTTGGCCTAGATGCATGACCTTTTAGGGATATCTAGGCTCGGTTTGGTATGACCCTTGACAACCTTCTCCCATTTTGTCTCGACCCCTTAGTCGTTGATTTGGTTCACTTTGACTCTTGAGTAACTCATTTGGGGTATTTCCTAACTTTAGGGATTCAATTGGAGGTGTAAACCCCCGATTGGGTCCATAATCACTTAAGGTACTTCCTTCCAGGTCCATGACAACTCAAATCCTCTTTGGGTTGCTATTAATGCAATGAAAATGAGCCAAACCTTATTAACCCTTCCCAATCTTTTGGCAGAGAGTGTATGGTGGATTCCTAAAAGGGTATCACGTATGTGTTACACAACACGTGCAAGAGAGAGGCATTTTGGGCCTAAAAATTTGTGGTATAGTCTTACAGAACCCATGATACAGAGTCAGACTATGTGGTATGACTAATTTGTATGACTTGGACCCTCCAACGACTAGCCTAACATTTACCTAGGCCTTTAGGTTGTTCCTTTGTCTCTTTACACCATTAATTTGTCTTTGTAAAGTCTCTTTGATTTGCTTGAAAGACCTATCTTTGGAAACCCTAGTTTTCAACACACACTTTGTTATAGCTCAAAATGCCACTACTATGCATTTCTGACATTGGCCTATTCATTTACACCTTTTCCAACCACTTTTGTTGAGGTTCCTCTTTAAAAAAACATCTTTTTGCATGGTGTAAGCGCCCTGTTACATATGCAACGCGTGTACATACGCTAGCTGCATGCTTGACAACCCGTGTATACTCTAAAAAGTTGTAAAAATTAAAAAGTTCCTCGCTTTCGAGCGGAGTTTACGGGCTATGTTAAGTTGCACAACCATCTTACCTCTTGTAGCCCTTTTGACAACCAATTAACTATCTTTTCTCCATATAAAAAGGGAGATCACCTTACTCATATGTGTCCTGACATTCCAGAGGCATGAAGATTGCGGTCCATGTCTGCAAGCTCTTATGATTATGATTCTTCTTTGGTTTCCTCGCAGCCTATTCAACCAGTGGTTGAGGAAGTGGTCGTGTCGATGCAATCTTCGGCTGATCCCACTCCTCTTTTGGGGGGTGATGCGCCTTCAAACCATGTTGTTTCACAACCTATTCAGCCAGTGGTTGAGGAAGTGGTTGTGCCGATGTAATCTTTGGTCGATCCCACTCTTCTCTTGGAGAGTGTGGAGTCTACCAAAGTGGTCATGCCGTTGCAATATTTCGCTGATCCCACTCTTCTGATGGGGAGTGATGTGTCTATTGACTATGTTTTTAGCATTTCTAGTCAGTACTTTCAGAACAAGGGGGCATTCCGCTCACTTCGAGCACACCCCCTCCAAGTCCTAAGATGGTTTCCTTTGATTGGAATGACCTTGTTGAGCCTCACTTTCCTTCTTCTGCACCCTTTCAAATAAGGGTTGAAGTTAATTCAAAAAACATTTACCGATGTATTGTGGATGAAGGAACCTCCAGAAGTATTTTATCCTCCTCGACTTGGCAAGCTTTGGGCTCTCCCGAGCTTGTGTCTACTTTGCATGAACTATTGGCTTTTGACATACGTCTTAGTGAGTATTTGGGGATTCTTCCTCGGTGGCTTATCTCGTTAGGTGGGAAGACTGTCCTTGTCGATGTTATAGTGGTGCAAGGCCCATTAGATTTCAATATGCTTCTCGGGTGTGATTATGTATGTGCTATGAACGTTGTGGTGTCTACTCTCTTCCGGGAGATGCATTTCCCTCACAATGGAAGCATTGCCATTATCGACCAATGGGCATTTGATAATCACGATCATAATTCGACGTTAGTTCAGGATGCCCCTTTATATGTTCCTAGTATTCGTGTAGACTCTACCCCGCCATAGGTAAATTATGTGGCGTCTTATCCTCGATGTTCAGTTGCTCATGAGTAGAAACTTGTTCACTCATGTTTTCCTTCTCGAGACTTGCTCTCAGCAATTGATTCTTTGGTTTATCCAATGGGGACATGGGAGCCCTTGCTTCCCCCTCTTGGTCTGAGTGATCTTGAGTTTTCTTTCGAGTCTAATCTCGCTGTTTGTAGATCATCAAGCCCTTGTGCTTGTGATTCTTCGCTGATAGACTTTGTCGGTCCTGGCCATAACCTCCATTGTTATATGGAATATGATCAGTTTGCTTTTCCCTTCGGGACTGTTGACCCTCCTCGTTCGCATGATTTCTTGAATATTAAATTGCCTTCAGAGGAGGCTATCCTTGAAGCCATGACTACGGATTATATACCGTGGGAAGATTTACACTGTGGTTTGTGTTTTCTTCCCTTTTGGGAGACTTTTCAGGTTGACTACCGAAGAGACTCTTGGTAAGAGCCTAGCAGTGGGCTCTACTTGAACCAGTACTATGCACGAGTTGTGAGGCTGTGTGATGCCTTGTATCATATTGTATAGTCCAGGTTTGTTGTTTTCAAGTTTTGTATTCGATAGCACCTCTTATTTTTCGAAGTTTCTATCTATATTGTATTTATTAACCTTTGGATGAGTGTTATTGGCCTTATATGCAGGATCTTGGAGACATTTTTTTTTCTTTGACATTTGTTCATCGTATCGATCCATTCTAATAGATGTTGGACGTATGGGCTGACCCAGGTTCTGTTGATATTATGGTAGCTGGGGGAGGTATTTACCTCCACGTGTGAACCTGACGAGAATAGAGTACTCCGGGAAGAAAGAAGAAACCCTAATGAGTTGGCTAATAACCCTAGAAGACTTGTCGGCTCAAGAAGATAATTTATATTAGGTTATTAGCCTCTAAGAGAAGAAGTCGACCAGAAGAAATAATAATATAATGAACAGACAGTACCCAGAAGGAGAAATCGACCCCAGTAAGTCTGTCAGATTACTATAAATACAGGGTGCCAGTTCTCATTTGTCACAGTATCAAAATTGCAGAGCAACAACTGGTGCGCATTGCAGTACCCAGTCTTGTGCGCAGGTTTGAGGAGAGTTGTCGATGCAGCTACTGCAACTAGCATTTACGTTTTGGCTTGGACTATCTCTTGGCTAGGGTTTGGACTATCTTATCAGCTCTTTGTAATGCGCTATCCTTGGGGAAAGGTGCACTATCCTTGGGGAAAGGTGCGCTACCCTTTGTTTGGCTATCTACCCTAGAGTTTGCTTTCAGAGTGATTCTCTGTCAAGGTTAAGGTGCTCGAAGGGTGGCTTCGACCTATGGTTGGGTGACAAGGGTATTGTCAATGGTAAAACGAGCACACATATTTCATATTCTAACAGGTTATGGGCCCACACCTCCTTCATTCAGTCTAAACGTTGGAAGGAAACATAGCCGCTAGGATATTGAGCTCGCTGAGGAACTGTCGCTAGGGTTACTAGCAGAAGCAACTTCCAACACACTACCGCTAGGGTTACTAGCAGAAGCAACTTCCAAGACACTGTCGCTAGGGTTACTAGCAGGAGCAGTTGCAGAAACCCTAATCCTCTTATTGAGGCACCTTAAGTGAAGGGATTGACCTAATCTCCGGACAGATCAGTGTGCCCTAGCCTAGCGCATCTCCCAGTACTCTCAGCAAGCCAAGACGTCAAGTTTGAGTTTGTGGTCAAATATAGGGTTTGACCAAGTAAAAGTAGCCATGACTTACTCTATGAAGTCAGAGAACAAGTTAGATGGAGCTTCTAACTTCAGAGCGTGGAAGACAATGATTGATCTCATCCTTGCCAAGAATAAAGTGTTGGATATCGTGAAACCAGAGTTTGAAGAAGAGAAAGAGAAGGAACTGCAAAACGTTGCAGCTATAGAGAAGTTCAAAGACAGTGACATCAATACCATGAGTATCATAGTGGATTCTATCAAAGACCACTTGATATCCTACATCTCCCATCTTGACTCATCAAAGAAGATGTATGATGCCCTAACAAATCTCTTCTCGGTCAGAAACATTGGACAGGTTATGAGTCTGAAGAATGAGCTCCATGACATGAAGATGATTGATGATGAAAACATAACATCATACTTTGTGAGGATCTCCCAGTTAAGAGATCAACTACAAGCTATTGAAAAGATCACTTCAGAGAAGGAATTGGTAAACATAGTACTCAATGGTCTTCCCAAGACATGGGATGCATTTGCCGCAAGCATGAACACAAGGAAGGAGTATCTCACATTTGAAGAACTTTGGACTTGTTGTGCTCAAGAAGAATCAAGGATCAGTGCAAAAGAGAAACCCCAAAAGAAGTACAATGATCAAGCCTTCACAGCAAGATTCAATAATTTCAGGAACAAAAGGAAGTTTGATTCAAGGAGGAAGTCAAATCAAGAGAAAGACATTTCAGAAGTACAATTGCTTCAACTGTCGAAAGTATGGTCACTACAAGAATCATTGTCTCGAGCTAAAGAAAAGGAAGGCGAAACATGAAGCATCAATTGCCGAAAAAATGAACCTACAAAGAAGACTAAGCAGGATGGAAGAGAATTCTTCTTCTAGAGGTAACAAAACTCTTCTTGTTTCTTGTACATATCTTGTTTGCATTGTCTCTGTACATATCTTGTATATCTATCTCTTGGAAAATAATGTGTTCCAAGAAGAACTATACCTATAGAAGAACAACAAGATAAGAATGGATACCATTAGATAATACAGATGAAATGATGAAATAAAAATCACGTGGAAGCTATTGCAAGATAAGTCGAATCAATCATGAAGAGACTTAGAAGAAGCAAAGACAGAAAGAAGTCAGCAATCAAGAGGAAATTGGAAAAAGACTTATGATGTTTTGTAGAAGACAACAAGACGAAAGCGTGGACTCTGTTAGACAAGAGAGGCAATTATATATTGCAGAAGACAATAAGGATGTACATGGAAGCGTGGGCTTTGTTAGACGGAGGGAGCCGATTATATGCACTCATACATGAAGCAAGGATTAGGAGGGAGCTAATCCTATGATCCATTGAAGATGATGAAGTATATATATCCATGATAGGAACCATGAAAGACAATATGTGTTCAGTTCAATCTCAGAAGAAGTCTTCTTCGAAGAGAAGCCTTAAAGTATCCCTGGTTGTCCATCCAGATCCATGATCCTATGTTGAAAGGAAGAAGTGGAATCTCTAGGGCATGGAATCTATAAGAAACTCCATGGACCCAAGAGCTAAAGAAAAACATGAGAAAGAACATGAAGATTCCAAGAAAGAAAGAGAAACCAGAATAACCAGTCATTGTATCAAAAATCACAAAATTACCAGCCTGATATAAACTCAATAAAAACAATCAAGCAGAGGAAATGAAAGTCGTGATGAAGAACAATGTATGGAAGACTTAATGAATGAAAGCATCGCGAGATCCAAAACTAGAGGTTCTCCCAGATGGAGGGAGAAGACTATGATGATTATTTGTTCCAGTAAACCAGACTTATCTCTACATGAGTCATTATATCATCTGCAACATCCATAAGTTGGAGTTCTACATCAGATGAATGCAAAGAATATTCTCCAAAGAAATTGAATAAAGAGCGTATGAAGAAGCAATCCCAAGACTTTGAGGCATACCAGAAAGAGACAAGTATGCAGATAGAAGAAGATAACTTGGTGGAGAACCTCCAGTACACAGCAGAAGCATGGTGAAGATTTCCTATAACATCAAGATGATTACTCAGTAGATCAGATCTCATGATGACAGAAGAAGTGCCACATGGATATGTTACAGTTTTCCAACTTTGATATACTCTATTGTTCAGAGCTACATAAAGCCTTCACAGTGTTCCAGACTAAAGTACATTTGAAATCAAGCATTACATTATCCGTGATGAAGTCCAGAAAGGAGAAAGTGGTT